>JANRGW010021249.1:0-49490 GCA_024733675.1 Psilopsiagon aymara
AGACCAGGGGGGGGGAGGGGGAAGAGGGAGGGGCAGGAGTAAAAATCACAGGCTTTTTATTGCCTTTAATGGTATTTGTCATCATGAAAGTAAGACACTTCATAGAACAGAAGCAAAACAAAAAAATTTATTCAGTCACCCAAAAAAGATCTGAGGAACAGATAAATGACTCTGAATATCTTCCACACATGACTATCTAATCCATGTCAACAATAAGTTAACACAGAGAGGGTTTTCAACATCCCACAAGTAGATGGCATGAATTATTAAAATACTTTATTAACCCAGTACACAGGAAGAAAAGGCCAGATAAATGCAAGATTATTTAAGGACAAAAACTGATATAAAACTTAAAGAGGAAATCTATTCAAATATCACAATTCACAAAAGCAGGGACCTGAAGACTTAAATAGGTGCTTACATGCTCTATTGAATAGAAATGTAGCTCAAGGTTTTTTCTGGATTGAGACAAAAGTTAGCTCGGAATGTCAACTGATGGTTGATGAACAATGAAAAATGCAAGACATTTTAATCAGCAAATCTTCTATCTTATCAGCCTGTACTGCTGTATGAGAGAAAAGGCCATGGGTTTTAAGGGCAGTGGAGACCTTTACAGACTTTTAATAATGAGTAGCTAATGGCTAGTAGAGGCTAGCAGAGAATTGAGATATAAGGGCAGTTCATATAACAAACCTGCTTTAAGAGAAGCTTTATAGCAAACAAGACTACTCCTGTATTAAAAACAGTAGAACAAAGCACCTCAAAATGGATTAGAATTTTATTTTTTTTTGTGTAAACTGTCTGCCTCTAGCACTCAGGCAAAAGAGGTCCATGGAGAGTTACCTGTATTTTTCATCAATTTCAGAATACTCAAACCAGACCAAAACTGGAGCAATTTTTGCTGAACTCTAGCTTTTTATTATTACTTTTAAATAAATTATATTTGTGCTTGACTGTTTTCTTTACATATAGACATTAAAGCCTACATATAGACTACAGCCCTAATAACTGGAAATATAAGAACTCCAACACGTTCAGTATTACCATTAAATGCTTTTTACTTGTAACTAGGGAGAAAAGAACCCATGGAAACAAAACAGCATGCCAGGAAAAATATCTTTCCTTTAACAAAAAAAAAATAAAAATAAAAAGGTACAAAGTTCAAATTGTCTGCAGCCAAATAATCTCTAACTCCAATCAACTTGAAACTGCACTCCATGAAACAAGCTCTAGTTTTTCCTTTTGTAATCATCCTTGTATCTTCAGCACTGAAGTAATTTTGAAGAGAGCTGTGTGCAGCTCCAACCATCAGGCAGGTTTGCAAACATACACAGTCATAAAGCAAACACTGCAAAGCTTAATAAGCTCAGTGGTATGACAACATCATACAAAGGTGAAAACTGATAAAGAATTCTCTATTTACCTTGTTAAGAACTCCACCACAGCATCTCCCAGAAATTCTAAACGCTCATTGTGGTTAATCCTGAAAAAGACATTTAAGAGTTTACTATTAGCTAAGTAACACATTCTGGTTATTTACACAATACATTACTAAAATAATTAATACATTATAATACATTATAAATTAAAGGACACCAAAACAGAGCTGATTGCTAATCAGGTGTGACAGTCATTCTTGCAGCCTCCCCCACCCCCTCTCTGGGTTACAATCCTGTCCAAAACAGAACAACCACTATGTAAATCTTGAAACTCTGGACTGACACCACCACCTTTGAAATTTTCGTATGTTCCTTTCTGAGCTGTGGTCAAAGCTTAACAAATGGAGAAAGGAAAGAGTAACGCTGGTTGGCACTGAGGTCAGGTTTCTTTTGTCCATCAGAGGGCATCAGCTGACTGAAACAGCCTGGCTTCAGTCTTGTACATGCAAATAAGAGTAGTGTATGCAATTAACAACACCTGCAGAGTGTGAAGACTCTGCAACTGATTCATTGGTGTGGCAAAGCTATAAGGGAGTAAGTACTTTCATTTTTCATCATAGCACCTTTAAATGCCCTGTTTTCTGCAACTTCCTTTGAGATCCAAAGCAAAAAAAGGCTGTACAAAAAGATGCATTTGAAGATGCCATTAAGCTAATAGAATAATGCATTTCCTGTGTTTTCATTCTCTTCTATCACTGCTCCTGAATTTCCTTTGTTTTGCACAAGGTTTCATTTCCTCCAAGCAGACCGCTTATCTAACACAGGACTAACAGGACACAGCAGCAGAAAAAGAATGTGAGTTTGTCTTCAAATATATGCAAATTTCTGCTCTACACATCAAAGCATTTAAGTAGCAACATTTTGACTTCACACGAAGTAAAAGAATCAAGGCCATTGCCACAAGATTTTTTATTTTTCTTTTTAATTTGGAAGATTCTTCTCAAGTGTTTGACAGCTTTTATTGTAATTTGCACTCCCCCAGCAATTATACAGTAAATCTAATTTCTAAAATAGCAAGCCTTTACTATGAGCTGCAAGAATTCAAATACCTCTGCTGTGTAGAACAATAAAGTGTGAGCAAAACTACAGCTCCTCACAGATCTCAGTAGTGGGATTTTATATTTTTGTGTTATTTTGTGAGAATTAATGCAATTTAGCATTATTTCATATTATCTTAAGAGGAGTGAAATAAGCTTGAAGTGGACTCTTCAAGAGAAGGGCATGATCTGGCTGAAACAGCATTTGGGGAACACTGCAGCAATAATTTATTCAGAATTGAACTTCTCCCATTCCCAAGCTTCCTTCAAAATTATCAGTCTTAAAAGGCATGGTTACAACACTAGTTAACTGAAATACACTCTGCCCCCTAGTTCATTTAGGAGATTTCACATACAACTGCTTTCTACATTAGATCTACGAACTTTGTTTATTCGCTTTGGATAAATACGGTGCCTGCGGCTATAAACCACATCTTAAACATTATTTATTCACACAGAACTCTTAGTGGTCATTTAAGAATTATTACATTACATCATTAATAGGTTTTGCACGTCTTTAAATTGGACTAGTAAATCAGTGAAGCTCACATTCAGTATCACACTCACGTTAACAAGATGCCGTATCAGGAAGGTACTACTATGAGGAAACAGGATGAAAAATCCGATTTATAGCAATGATAACAATAACAAAAAATTCTTTTTTTTTTTTTTTTTCCTGCAGAAAGCTAAGGTAGCCTTTTAAAAAGTCCTTCTCATTTCAAGCATAAACAAAAATGTGCAATCCCTCCTCATGAGCTTTCTGCAGTCATGACTAAACATTTATTATGTCACTGCTAATGGAGGTTCAGCATATCTTCATAATATAAAGTCAATTCAAAATGACTTTTCATTTCAACTATTTACAAAAGCTATTACTGACAGTAAGTTTGTTACTTTTATTAAACATACTCTCTCTGCAACAGCTTCCCTACTTGAAAACATTATTTTCATTACCTGGAAGGAGCTGGGTCATCCTGTCCCAAACGGGACATAATATTTATCAGGGTGTTTATCCCTAGGAATATAAACAATACATTATTAAATAAACAACCACTAAATCAATTTGAATAGGCTTAGAAAATATTCACTCAAAATGTTACTTTGTAACTGCTGCACATGGATCTTCCTGTTATTTACAGGGTTTACTTACATCAAGTATAATCCTTACAGATGATCTCTGCCTAACTGATAGTACGACTGTATTTGTGAATTCAGAAAGCCAGATAAAAATACCACTTCTGCATAAAAAAGACATTTCAAACATTACATAAACAATAAAAAAATACCTCATTACAGCTGAGTATACTTTTAAGGAATATATTCTGGGAATTAAGGGGAATATTCTGCAGCAGACCACATTAAGAAGACATTTTTTACAAAATATCCTCAAGTTTGGTCGCCATGACACGCAGCAAATTAAGGAAACAATATTTGCCAAAAAGTCAAAGAAAATACATCCTCCCATTTATTACCCTTGCTTTTTCTCAGCTCTTCAGCTGTTGATTCTTTTGCAAAGTATGTTTTTTTCTTTAGAAGGGTCTCACTGGTGTCTGTGTATAACCACAGACATATTCCACTGAGGGGATCTCTCAAAAGAACAATGGTCAAATAAATAAACAGAGGTTTTCATACTGATTAAGCTAGAGGTGAGAGAAAACCGGTATTGGTGTAACAGCCTACCCTTTTTCCTCATGTGCATGTGGTGAACTTTTCTATCTCCATACTTTGGCTGTCGAATCCCACAGTTGGATAAAGAATTTCTGGCATGATCTGGATTCATTCCAAAGTTCAAGTGATGGCTTGGATGAGTCATGGCAAGCTGTAACAAAGCACAAACAGGATATTTTTATACGTATATTTTTGCAAATAAAAGGAAAAAAAATCTTAGACTGGTAGCTAATATTTGTTATTTTTTAGCTTGAAGAAAGGCTACAAAGTAATGTCGTCAATCAGTAGCTTGGTTCCAGCAATTTAAACATAGTATGTACTATTTCAGATGTCAGAAAGAAGCAATATTTATGCCAAATCATCAGTTTAGCTAATTAACTTTCAACAAGTTTTCTTCTTTAAAGAAAAATTAGTTTAGAAGAGAAAAAGCATGAACTGTCAATTTGCCCTAAGAGTTTTGCTTACCAGCTTTGCTGACCTGATTTTAATACATTTGCCTATTTAAACATACATTCACTCTGACACTCCAGGATAAATATTCATATTAAAACTATGAACAAGTAAGAGCTTCTCAACCATTCACACATTTGATTAAGGTTACTTAAATATCCATAAAACTTTCCTACTTCAAACAACCAACAAAGTATGTCTAACATGGTTATTTACAGAAGAACTTTTATGACTGTATATAGCCACTCTTTAACTGGAACTGAACAGCAATGGCAGGACTGATCTGTTTTGTAGACTCGTAGAATGGTTTAGGTTGGAAGGGACCTTTAAAGCTCATCTAGTTCCAGCCTCCTGCAAAGGACAGGGACACCCTCCACTAGACCAAGCTGCTCAAAGCCCCATCCAATCTGGCCTTGAAAGCTTCCAGGGATGGGACAGTCAGAACTTTTCTGGGCAACGTGTTTCCATCTGTACCATCTAGCATTATCAAAGCTAACTCTGCTGTTGACTTCACCGCTACAAAGATGGCAGCAGTATATTGAACTACAGCTAGCTTTTATGACTCCATCCTGCAAACTCATATATTTTCTCTTTTACACATGCACACCTAAAAATAACATGCATCTATAAAAGTGTACATACACCTTATATATAAATCAAGAGATACACTGGCAAATTGAAGCTGCAGAAAGTTACTTCTGAAACAAGTGACAGACTATTGGTGTGGGCTGTGAGCAAAGACATTCCCGTAGTTCATTCAAACATTGTCTACAGCTTTCCAAACACAATACTTAGGGAACCTTATTTTAATTTTGGTAAGAGAGTAAAATTACACCCAATCAACAATAAGAACTTTCTCCAAGTTCTTTTAAATTCCTTCCTGATACTAATAAGTTTGTCATATATGCACATTCTCAACTTCTGCTTCATCTGAAGTGGGTGACGCATTTCCCTGAATGGTAAAACTACTGTTATCTTTGTTGCGCAGTCTGTACTTTGGAAAGTATACGTCATGATGAAACAGGTAAAAATCAATGCAAAATTATCAAATAATCTTATGCTTGTAAGCAATATGCTTAAATAGGTGATTCATGCTATATACATTTTAAAAAGCTCATTCTCTTCTGGAACATGTTTATAGGATTTAAATAAATTTGCATAGGGATCAAGCATTTAAAAGTACTTCTGTTATAACTAAACAGTAAAATTACTAATGCTGGCACACTTGATTTTATGGTTTCTTCCATTTTCAATTGCAATTTGCTTTTTGGTTTGCATGTTTGGTCTCAACATTCTGAAGATTTTCATTATTGCATTTTTATCTGTCATATTAAAACTATGTCATTCTACAGACAACCAAATCCACTACATGCTCAATGTTTAATGTAACTTGAAGTAGGGCAAACCCTGTAAAATTGGCTCTATTTCTAGAGCCAACTTCTAAAAAACAGAGAAGCTATCATAACACATTTTCTCATGAGCCTCTGCTTAATGTAGCTTGGGAGTAAAGACCCTATATGCACACAGAAACTGCATCTTTTTAACTTAGAGAAAATTAATCTTTCTCAGCCCCAGTAAGTGGAGAGAGCTGATGTCTATTTGAGGGGGAAATCCTGAACAGAAGTTTCAATTTTCCTTCAGTAATTTCAGGAAAGCACATAAGGGAAAGGGGCCACCATGCCAAGAGTCAGCCTTTAGACCTGATCATTTACAAATAAGCACTTAGATAAATGATTGGTGTATTTAAATGGGTGTATTTAAATACAGAATTATCCTCTCTCCCATTCCTTCCCTTGTTTGTAAGTGTAAAAATTTTACCACATACTTGCAGAAATCAAGAGCTGAGTTTGCAAATTCCTTTTCACTAGGTATAAATGCAAAATAAAAGGCAATGCTAAAGTTATTAATTTTTTGGAACAGCAGACTATAAAAGGAAGAAGCAAGGCATGTATGCTCATCTGCATATTCTTCATAAATATCCAAAAAAAGAACTCACACGGAAACAGTAATGTACCTGACAATCTTTTTAGTAAGCATACTTTTGTGTCTTTCTACATATTACAAGCAAATCCAGACCTGCCACTGGAGCAAAGGTAGGTATATCCCTACATGCACAACAGATGCCTCTATTTAGAAATCTCTTAGAATAAATTAAACTTTTGAAAGACTGCAGTGCAATCAAGTATGTCCAAGTTGTGGCAAAGCAGTGCATTTCTTCAGTTTGCACAGCAGTCAGGGTTATGGATAAACTCTATGATATTAGGAGGACAAACCAGCAAGTAGGTTTGGTTTTTTTTTTATATCTTACCTGCAGCAAGCATCTATCTCGAAAAGTATAGCCTATCAATTTGTCCAAATGCATCAGACACTGATGGTAGCGGACATGGTGGGTGAGGACAGGAAGCATCATTGCATGCTAAAAAACAATAGCAATAGGAAAAGAGCATTAAACGTCACTATACACAGTACCCAGTTTTGACTAACCTATAAATACAAACATTCCGCATTTGTCACAACACTGAGTTTTACGGGCTTGTTTAAATGAGAAAAAAAAAATTAACACTATCTCCCAACCTTCATCATCAGAGCACTTAATTAAATCACATTTGTCCATCTGTATAATCATAATGGAGACACCACCCCACCCAGACTAAATAAATAAACAGAATCACAAAGTGGCTTGAGTTGGAAGTGACCTTAAAGATCTCCTAGTTCCAATCCTGCTGCTATGGGCACGGACATCCTCCGCTAGACCAGGCTGCTCAAAGCCCTGTCCAAATACATAAAATCCAATACATAAAGCCCTATCCAAACACACAAAACCAGTCTTCTACTGAAGTTTTTTGAAAGAAGTAAAAAATATCTGGTCACCAGTAACTTCAAATTTCAATAAACCATTACTGAATTCAATGCTATATGTTTGTACCTTCTCACTTAACGCCCTGTGGTTTTAGGTTAGTACCAAAGATGAAGAAAGACCATTTCCCCTCTTCCTTGTAAGATTAAGGAAGATGCATCACTTTAACCAACTTTCACCAAACAACAGTAGCTACTTGGTTTTCAAGCACTGTTATTAGTGCCTTGTTTCATTTCCTTCTGAGGAAGAATTAAGTGCTTTCTGAAATGCTGTAATCTGGCATTTCCAAGCCTAATGTGCTAAAAAGAAAATACATCAGACAGGTTGCTGTTTGATCATCTAGGAAACAGATAATGTTTTTCTGTTAGGGAAATTTTCATAAAAATTTAACTAAGTCTATGCTGCAACAACAGAACTCTCCCTTTTCCTGTGCTTTAAAGCAAGACTTTACACTAATATTGACTTCAAATGGATCTGGGTTGAAATAAGCAAGTACTACAGTTTATCAGCACAACAGTACAGCAAGTATGATATCAATATCAAAAATACTGCATAAGAGTGAAAAGTAAGAGTTATAGGAAAAATGTCAGTGTTTAAAAATTTCATGCAGGTGACCATTTTTGTGACACTCACATCAAATTTAAGTTCTCCTTATCATTCCTACTACTGACATGATGGGAATATATTCAAAAGACTGACATATTTTAAGGAAATCGAAATCTGAGGGCTATCATTATTAATTGCAGAAAAAGGAACGTGCATGATTACAGAAGATCAATGTGCATTGTGGACAGAATCAAGAAAAGAAAGTGTACAAAGCAGATTATGTATAATTTATGGAATAAATGATGTTAAGGATTTCTGCATGTCATTAAAGAACCACAGAAAATAAAATCTGGTGAATGTTACAGGACTGAGAAGTTAAGAATAAACAATGGCAATATTTTCTGCTTAAGCAAAGGACTGAAAAATTCTTGAGACTAGAAAACATAGTTGGAAAGTAATCACAGAATCATTTATCATCGAGTCCAACCATTACTCTAATTCTGCCAACTCCACTACTCCATGTTCCTAACTGCCACATTTACATGTCTTTTAAATACCTTCAAGGATGGTGACTTCACCACTTCCCTGGGAAGCCTGGTCCACTGCTTGCCAGCCCTTTGGGTGAAGAAATTTTTCCTAATGTCCAATCTAAACTTCCCCTGGCATAGCTTGAGGCTCCTCTTGTCCTATCACTTGTTACCTGGGAGATGAGGCCAACCCCCACCTCGCTACAGCATCTTTTCAGATAGTTGTAGAAAGCAGTAAGATCCCTCCTGAGTCTTCTCCAGATTAAACAACCCCAGTTCCCTCAGACATTCCTAGTAAGATTTGTGCTCCAGACCCTTCACCAGCTTCACTGCCTTTCTCTGGACTCACTCCAGCAACTCAATGTAATTCCTGTACTGAGGGGCCCAGAAGTGAACACAGTATTTGAGATGCAGCTTCACAAGTGTCCAGTAAAGGGGGATAATCACCTCCCTTGCCCTGCTGGCCACACTGTTGCTGATACAGGCCAGGATGCCACTGGGCTTCTTGGCCAACTGGGCACACTTGCTGGCTTGTACTCAGCTGGCTGTCAACCAGCACCCTAGGTCCTTCTCTGCCAGATAGAGCTAACTAATTAGCAGCAAGAAAAAAAAAAAACAAAGCAAAACCCTCGTCTGGATCGCCGAATGGCAGAAAAGAAATGCAAAAACATTCCAAGCAGAGAGATTTTATTTTGTTAACATGTTACTCATTTAGAGTTTTCTTAGGGTAGCCTATAAGCTACGGGAACATGCCTCTTAACTTCATATAAACTGTACAGGTATGCTTCCTACGCTCTCCATCCGAGAAGCAATTTGGGGTGATGGAGATGGGTCACACCCAACAAAAAAGCCAACCCAAAACTTGTTTCATAGGACAACTCTGCTTCCCTGCTTGTTTAGATGTTCCACTACACTAGGCAAAAAAAACTTCCCTCAAGCAAGGTTTAGTATTATTTTTACCAACATTTGTGGCCCTAAGTTTGAGGACTGAAATACAAAGTTTTAGATTTTTATCAGCTGTGGTGCTTTGAATGAAGAATTGACATCTCTCTGTGAGCACACAGAGGGTCTTTAATTTGATTCTTGCAGGTATATTGACCAAATGCTGCTTTCATGGCACAAAATACTTGATTGAGTCAATTAACGTGCATCAAGTTGGATTATAGCTATTTGATGTTTCTTATGTTTTATTTATTTATCACATTATAAGAAAATAAAATACATGCTTTAAAAATTCTGTTAGGCTGAAGAATGGCAAGTGATTAAAAAAAAGTCTCCTGAAACCACATGGCCACATCCCATACCCTTAGTATCTGCATCTGGTTATAAACATATATTTCTTTTTTGCTGTTTTTAAACATACGTAATTTTAACTATGATGCTGCATGTTCTTTTCTTGCTGCAGCTGGCATGGCAAGGCAGGAACTCTCTCAGGTGCCCCAGCTAGTACCACCATCCCCCCAAGGCTGGCAGACAATCCTGACCTGAAGCTGCTAAGAAGAACCAGGTAAGCTGAAATATTTTGAAATGCATAATTTCTCTCCTCACCTGAACACTTAACACTGCTGTTGAGAGCACGCCAGTAACAATACTGGCAATGATGGGTGGGGGTTGGGGGGAGGGTGTGTGTGAGGTGCATCTTCTCAGCATGGCCCTACTAGGCCAGACTGCACAGTAAGGGATGCCCAGCTTAGTGGCTAGTAGTGCACTTCATCTACTGGACAGCTTCAAGTGAGCCTGGCAGATAACAATGATTTTACATTTTTGGAATACTTCACTCACCCTTTTTCCTCACCCTGCAAGCGGTTCACTTCTGAGACTAGAAAGACCAATGTCATTACTGCTACGTGAAACTTAGAGTAACTATAAGCTGTTAGAGTGACTTGAAAGAGTTTCAGTCTTCTAAACTGCAACGCTTTTAAAAAGTATTAATTTTTAATCACTGAGCTATAGCTCTACCAACAGAGTTGATTTATGCGCATTAAGTTTTAGTTTTCTTTAATCTGGAAGAAAGCATGTAGCAACAGCAGCAATCTTTAATTTTACAGACACACAGTTTGCCTACTCTTGGCCTCTCAAAGAAATCAAATCAAAGGACCTTTATACCAGAACTGGCTGATTTAGATGTTATGCTGCAGATGGGCATAAAAATGTGAAATAGTTTCACTTTCATCATTCCCTCATGTTTTGCTGTCCTTCAACAGCAAAACGAACTGAAGAAGACATTAACAGATGAATCACAGAAGATATTATGAATAACACAGAACTGTTTCAAAGCTTCTAAATTAGAAATTTACACTGCTTACTTAACCTGTAAAAATAGATAAAGTTCACGATAAAAATTAGAAAATGAATGTAATTTTCCTAAGCAATGTGAGAAGATACTGTTCCACTATTCTTTTTCTTTGACTTCAGAAGCAATAGCAGAATCACAAGAAATGGCTCAGACAGAGGAAAAGCAATTTAGTTATTAGCATTTCTCTCCTGTAAGAATTTCCCCTTTGGCCTTACCAGATTTTGAAGTTAACTATTGTAACAACTTGAATTTTACTAATCAAATATTATATATAAAATGCACTTATTTTTACCATATCACAAAGCTGCACTTTGGGGATGTCATGCATATGAAATGGAGTATCTGAAAGGTGACCTTCCTACTGATAGTCACCTGTTTTAATCCAGAAGTTAGTTATTGTGGAGTTGTTTCTTTCTTTTCTTTCAAGTAAAAAGATATTTCTTCATGCTTCAATGTAAAATGTTTTTTTTTAAAAAACACCTAAATATAAAAATATATTAAAATAAAAATATTTAAAACTAACCCAACTGATGAAGAAGCCCGAGGAGCTCCACATAAGATTCAACATTTGGCTAATGCCCAACATCCAGCTGAACATTCCTATCCTCTCTTCCTTGTTCTGATCAATCACTGGCAAGTAATCTAATATTTTTAAATAACTTTTTCTTCGTGTGGATGGGAGACTAGAATAGTTCCTTAAATCAATACATCTTGAGGCAAAGGTATTAATTCCATTCTTCAGCACAGAATCATAGCAAACCCTTCAAGAGGTAAAAGGCAGCTATCAAGAAAGAAAACATATCAAACATCTTGCAGTTTAGTCACCTGGCAGACGTCAGAACGTATCCCTGTTTTCCAGAATCCCTGGCTACTCAACTCGACGGTCACTTCACGTCTCATTGTGTTCTTCTGACGAATTTTCTGCAGTGCTTCCTAAACAAGGAGAGAATGGAGCTTTTGTGAAGTATGTTTTACAACAAAGCACTACTAATGCACACGAGTTCCTCCACAATATCCCTTTAAGGTTCAATTTTAGTGAGCAGTTTCTAAGACTAATCCAAGTCTTGTAGTTGCTAAGCCACAGACTTTGACAGATGTGCTGGAATACAGCATACACAGCAGTTTTGGTAGACCAAAACTAGTCCTGGAGCCTATAATGATGAAATCTACTAATATTATTTCAATTCACAAAATAAAATAAAAATCTGTTTTGCCTTGACTCCTGGCTGTTTGGTATTGTGTAAGAAATTTATTTGACTAAAGAAATTATGAAAGGGACAGAATCATTAAAAGATCTTAACAGAAGTATTGAAAGAAAATATTTTCTGTAAAAATGGAATGAAAGAAAACCAACTAAAATAAATCATCCCTGGATCAGGATCTGGTTCCAATACTATACAGCCCCCTGGGTATGCAAGTTCCCCACACAGCATGCACTAACTGTAAAGACTCCCTTAGTGCTCTTCCTTCTTTAGAACACAAAACCTTTCAAAGCTGCATCCTTCCTCTCTTCCTCCTTTTCACTACAGGGCATTTGCTCAAAGCTGTTTCTTCCAAGCTTAAAATCTGAAGCCTGTGAGCATCTCTTGGCAGGAACAGGCTCTGTCTTCTGTTCTGCAGAGACTCAGAGTGGTTCCAAGAGGCACATCCATCCAGATTCACATTCATCAAATCTCATACACCTCAACACTAAGATGTCTTGGGCAGGACATTAGTTAGTCCTGGCTCCTTTTACACTCAACAAAGGGCGATAAATGGCTTTAAAAAGAAAAAAAAAAAAAAAGGCATTTCTCTTGATTGACTTCAAAGTGAACCTTCAGATCCCAAATTATGCACCTGCTGTAAATGCTCAAAGTTAGGTCAGAGGAACAAAGCCTCCAGCACGACCTTATCACAAATAATAACATCTTATAATCTCGCAGTAGTGAATGACTGATGGCATTCACAGAGGGAACAGAGACACTTACAGCTCTGCAGCCCTTGTGCACTGTCTAAAATTTGCATTTCGAGGCTGTGTCATTGGGTATTTTCTGAGACATATACTGCAATGCTTGCTAAGACATGCCCATATTTCCGAGCTGACCAGCTCAGAAGCACTCCAGTTACTCATAATGTATGATTCATAAACTTTAACAGGCCATGTAACAATCAGGTGCAGCCCTACAGCTCCTTCTAAGTTACTGGCACTTCCACTGACAAAATGTATAGGTTATCTTCACATAAACCTCCTGCTTCAGATTGCTATGACTGATGGCAAACTACTTGATAAACTCATTATCCTAGGTAATATGGTCTAGAAACAAAAATCAGCACACTGCACAGTGTCAAATACCAAAGAAGCATTTTATTTTTTGAAGTAAAACATCATCACCCTTCTACATCCAATCCACTACAATTTTACAAATAGCCAATAGCCCCCTGATGAAAAGATGTCCATAAAACAATGGTTTTCCCTTCTACTTGCTATGAGTGTGGAAAGCTGTAGCAGACAAAATAGTCTCCTGTAAGGACGAACTGTTTCCTTTCCTTACAACCATGGCAGAGCTACGTCACTTTTGTGCTTTTTCTCTTCCTTACAAGTAAGGAAGCTAATGCCTTATTTAATATAAGCATAAATAAAATGTTAAATCAAGACGCTTGCTCATGTAACACCATATACTATGTTTTGCAGCAGTAATAAAAAAACAGGTGAAATGTCAAATGTATCAAACTTTTGCTGCAACCAAAGCCACACAATTAGCAAACAGGGGAAGACTCAATGATCCTCACAGGTCCTTTCCAACTCAGAATATTCTATGATTCCATGAATCATCAAGGTTTCTAATCAATAGATGAAAATACACCACCATTTAATTTAATTCCACCTGGTACCAAAAAAAGTTAATTTCTCCTCTATGCATTCCTTATGTAAGTTGTTCAATTAAGAGTGCCAGGTAGACAAGCACCAGACAAATTCAAAGCTTCAGTCCAAATAGATACCTGAGAAGGCTTCTTTATTCTATATTTAGATTACTTTATTTTTTTCATTTTAATTCCCAATTGGTTGAGCATCTGCAGTTAGGAAATGCTTTTTGCTCATCACTTTGGGGAAGGGAAGGGGGCAGGGGGAAGAGAAATATGAAAGATGAAATTTCAACAAATACCTCATTTTTCATTAAAGATTGTTGAACGTAACAACAACTAGATGATTTTGCTTCAAAGATCTTAAGGAATGTCACTAAGACTGCCTAATAATTTACGGTTAAAAACCATGCACAAGCATGGCAGTATTTATCTCAGCAAAGTTCAAAATTACAAGCCAGTTAAAAGTGCACTCAGAAATAAAAAGTCCTTCTTTATGCTAATTCTTGAAACCATTAATGGCAATAGCTATAAAGAAGTTACGGTTCTATAACGATCATTTCTATAATAGGGTAAAAAACCTTCAGTTATTTGACAGCTAAAAAAGGGGGGAAAAAATCCATTCACTAACAAGAAAAGATAAAAATAAAATCAGTGTTAATAGCCCGAAAAGGAAATCTTTTGTGAAGTATTTCTATTGTTTCCATAAACAGGGCTGTCACATGGCTTTGTTTCATCCAGAATTACCGTGCTTCATTACCAGCATAGGAAGGCTCACCATACCTCTCTTTGTGATAGTTTCTGTTTATCAGCTTGTTTGACTTTGGGACTATTAGCCAGCAGGTGACGCAGCTTCACATAACTCTTCCACAGTTTTTGGTATCTGAAGGACAAAACCAGAAAACAAATATTTTGGTCAATACAACAGTCTCTCACCGTTTGCCCTTATGAACACACCAGCTATTAATAATGGACAAATATACACACACATTGCCTACAATTATCTTTTTGATCTAGAAAAGAAATCTCAATTTTCCAAGAACACTGACAGTGTCTTTGCAGCTGTTCCAGTGGGGCAGACACAGGAGCAGACAGGAGGCACTAGAGTGCAGTGAGGTGAACAGCAAAACCCAGAGCAGAACCCAGGTCTCCTAGACACCCACCTATCCTCTCCAAAGGGCCACCTCTACATGTTGATAAGATCTGCCCATGTTCAAGGTGAACATCATGGCTGAAACATTCCAGTGAAGCACATGAGGAAGAGCTCTACAAGTCATGTGCAACACGAAGTAATTCTGTGAACTGTGAAAGCTTAATTCCCTATGGGTTTACGCTGAATGAAAACGGCAAGTCAAGTTTCCTCTGTGGTTAGCACATACTTAAGGTTTCTTGTTTTCTCCAACTGTCTAGCCTTTCCTTATTTTGAGGGTATCTAATTACATATGAACTTCAGTAACAGAACTTCTACCTCGGTGGTAGTTCCTCTGTGATCTAACACAGATTTTCACAAAACTTGTAAGAAATTACTCCACTATAATTATACACAACATCCCACCTTTACATTCAGCTGCAACTGACCAACAGGTTCAAAAGTTACTATGGGAGGAGCGATCAAGAGAATTATGACATTCCTAAGTACCTTGTGTCCTTCAGAAACAATGCTATCTTCAAAACACTATCATCTCTGTAGAATTTTTTCAAGAAAACCTGTAAGCCCAGACTTTTAAGAAGAAGCAGGGAAATAGAGGACAGAAGGAAGAAGTTTACCCAAGTAACTTATTTTCTTTGATATTTACATTGTACAAGACGATCCCCCTTAGCCTCACCTTACAGCAGTGGTTTTAGTAGGAAGTTACAAATGCAAAGCAGTAAATGAAGCAGCAGCTCTTCTACGATTTCATAATCTTCCCAGCATCCCACATTCTCAGGCAAACAAATGGATCTTTTCTTATTGGCATTTTTTCCATAGCTATTTCTCTGCAGCATTATTGAATGTATACTCTCTGCCTCCAGAGATGTTGATATTTTTTTAGTCTACAGACACGTCTGAAATGGTCAAGCCATAGATTTTTTTTTTATGCTCTGCTCTCCACTTTTCTGCAATCTGCAGAACAGCACATCTATTTCTGACAAATTCCCATCCAAAGAAGAAAAATGAGCTAATGACAAATCAGCTACACAGAAGACATATAAATGCCATGAGGAGGTTTCAACCCAAACCCAAAAACCTGAAATTATTATATACAACTTATGTTTTACTACTAGTATTAATATGAGTGGAAAAGACTTTGTTATTGCAGTTAAATTTGAGAATTCATAGTCAGATTACAATAACAAAAACTTTGTATTTGAAGTGCATAAAAAAAAATACATGCTGGAGGAAAATCTTTTCTTGGCAATATCTATTTCACACATACAAAAGAGTTCAGCCTGAGATTTATGAAAAGGTCTTTCACAAAAACTACTTTGCTACTTTGATGAAAAGAATCACACCTAAATTATATAAGGAGCTCTGAGGGAACAAACAAAAAAAAAAGGAAATTTTAAATAAGGTTAAAATAAAGTGTGGGAAGAACAATTTTTGTGTCTTTAGACTGTTTCCAATGCAAGGCATTAGAAGTTTACCGGTATTAAGTGACTTAGCATCAAAATAGAGGTGGCTCTACATTCTTTAATTATTTTACTTTTATGGATAAGAAAACTAAAAGATGAGGAATATTAAAAGTCATGCTCAAAGACAAAAGAAAATAAGAGGTTTTCTGGATAAGCACTCACGCTTCTCATTTCCCATGATATTAAGCCTAAAATTCTCAGCAGGCAGTTGTAGAAGAATACATCTGTCACACATGCACATTATAACTGTTAGGGCCTCAAAACTACAGGTGAAATTCAACATCCTTGAAAGACACTGGCATGAGGGAAAAAAGACAACTTCAACTATACATGCATTAGAGAGACGTTTTATACTGTCTGTTATGCAGATCTCCAAATCAGTGAAAAAGTCCCATGTCTGAAATTAGGAAAAGAAATGTGAAAAAAAATCCAGCAATTCCTTTTATGCCACTATACACAAACCCACAATGAAACAGTATTGCTTCTCTGCCTGAAGTTCCAATTCCACTTCCACTCCTTCACTACATTCCTCCCAATCTCTATAGGGATATAAAAGGTACAGAGAAAAGTAGCATGGATGCAACAGCTTCCAAGCTAGGAAACAGTTACATAGACTCGATTTTTCAAGGCATAGGAAGAGACAACTAAGTAGGATATGGCAGGGTGCAAGAAATAAATTTCATTAAGAAACCAAAGAGAAAACGGCTATTTTCTTCCCTATTAGATATAAGACCAGAAAAGCGTTGAATTAAATGATGAAGTAGTAACTCTGAAACAAAAGTGAGTCCTTTTTGATATGATTCACAATGGTGCTGGGAAAGTGATTACCCTGTCATTAGCATAAAAAGATACAAACAGTAATTTGTGAAATTCTGAAAAGGAAGTTCCATTCAGGATTGTTAAAATGATCTAAATATATCCTCTAGCACAGAAAGCCCATATATATTGGAAGCCTGAGTGAGTATTTCTTCCCCTCTGCCTTCTTGTTACACCATTCTATCTTGAACAACTGGCAACTGGCCTTTCAGAAAAATAATATGGAGCTTCAGGAACCTTTGGCCTGACCTAGACAAGCTGTTTTCAGGTTGAGAAATCTCATACTGCACATGCATGAATTTACTTCAGCAGATCCTAAATGATGCCAGAAAAAAGAATATTTATATTGCATTCTCTAATTTACAAAAGCTTGTGTCCAATGTCATAAGCACTAAGCTGTACATTGGACTCAATTAGGCACATAAACAAGCCCTATTTAAACCACAAATGACAGCAGTAATGAGCTTCTGAACGAAAGATGAAAGGAAAAGCATCTTACTGAGGATCTCCAGCATAACTGAGTTGAGCAGGTCGTATTCCGAAGTGTACAATAATAGGGAAAGTAATTACATCAGAATTGAACTGTTCGCGGTCCAGTTGATCAATACGAACTGAGCTGGGTTTCTAGGAGAAAAAACAAAATACTCTTACTTGACAATAGCTCCATGGAAAATAAATTGCCTGTGGCTGACTCTATCAAAGGACCACGAAGCAACAATATTCCAAGTTTACTAAAATACACATAAAACTAATTATTAATATTATAATAAATGTTTGGCAATGACAATGTCTGAAATGAAGTTAATCAATTTAGCACTTTCAGTGAAAAAAGAAAGTATTTTTATTTTACAAGTCAGGAAATATACAGTTAGATTATTTCCAAGAGCTTAAAGCAACTTTCTTCAATCAAACATCCTACAGGAAATAAAATCAGGATTAGCATTCTGGCATTAAAGCTCCCACATGCCTGAGTAGTTCACTAAGATCAGGTGACCTTCTCTAATTTTAGTTCTGCTCCTGATTCCCCAAGCAAGCGAAGCCATTATTAGATCCATTCAATCACACCAACTAAACAGAATTTAAAAAAATCTGTCATGCTACTCTTAGAAAGGGTTCTTGGCTGATGTGTACAGGGAGGAATACAGCCTTGTATGATGAGAAGACTTCTGCCCGTTTTACACTTCCAAACATAAGTTTGGGGTTTTTTATTTAAAAAGGACAGTGTCGGAAGCAGCAACTTTTGTTAAAAATACCTCCAAAAATACAGAAAACGAGTAACTGCACATCACTGTAGAAGACATGCTCTTAATAGAGCTCTTGACCATTTATCTAACATATTTAAAAACTCAGCTGAAGCTGCACAGTTTGTCTCCAAGTAAACATTATCTCCATTACCTGTCAAGCTGCTTTGCTATGTGCCTGCTTACTCCCCACTTTGCAATCAGTTAGATGAGGCCATTATTTTCTGATTGCTAAGGTTTCAGAAAAAGGCCATTACTTCTAGTTACCAGCATCTCAAAACTTCTAATTTAGAGTGTGAAATTCCTGAAGATGAGTTGCAGAGTTATAGAAACAGCGCTCACCGTTCTCTTCACAAAACGGTAAGAACTGTGCCAGCAACAAAGCCTTCACCTTTCAAACTATCTTGGTAGAACTGTTCACAGGAATCATATTCTGCATGGATAAGCAAAGCCAATTCTACAAATACGAGTAAGCCTCATCAGGTGGCCACATTTGCAATATACTCTAGAAAAAACAAAAACTTACTTAAAACTTCAGATAGAGAAACATTTTCCAAGGGAAAAATGCTTATTAGCTTCCCTTTGGACATGACAACTGAACATAAGGATATATATTTCCAGTCAAGAGGGAAAAAAAAGAAGTTATTTAGCTCAAGCTGCTTAGTTTAAAAAACATATATAAGAAAGAAAATGTTTTCCCCACAGCACTTCCAATAAAAGGGATTGGGACAAAAAAAAAATCTAATGAAACACATGGGGAGGATACGCAGCAAGCAAAATGATATTCTCTAAACCAGAGCTTAAAGTCCTGAAATTTAAGTTTATCTGGTTTTGTGGGTTTCCATAAAGCCAATTTCAGAAATTTTTACTTTCATGAAAGTTGTTCATTGGTTCTTCCCTCTTTTAACATTAACAACGAGGAACTTCTCCCATCCCTGTCCCCTCAAAAAAGAAGCCTTCCGACACAACTACTCTATGAACCAAGGTAGCAATATATAATAAACAGAATATGAAACAATAATTATATTCAATACACCAATTAAATATTTTTTAAAAATACAGACAACATTCTTCTATTCAAATGTTTCACATTTTAGATACTTAAACAGAAGCAAACTCATCTTCAAGAGTGTGAAAGGGAGAAGAGTTTTCAATATGCCTATAGCAGGGTCTGTGTGAAATACGTGGCTTCAGGATCACTCAAAACCAGACTCAAAACTAACAAGGCTGTGTGCCTTGGAGTTTTGTCACCCACAGGTGCCTGATAACAACCAGAACAAAGGAACTCCTTTAAAACTTAATCACAATTGCTCCTTCACTGACGGTTAAGACAGGGATTTAACTAGACTATACTTTTTTCCTTTAGCAGGGCGAACTCTATCTTCCTCTCTGGTGCTGTTTCTGAAGGATAAATGGACAAACAGCACCATACAAAAACATACAGTATAAATCATGCACCAGCAAACAAGATGCAAGGAAATTTATCCCTGCATTCTATCAAATGTGCTGTGGGAGACCACCTAGTAATTTTAACTTTGCTTTTAAAAAGCTCATCAAAACCAAATAAATTCTTACAGAGGTCCATTACCTTTCTTTCCTACTTTAAACCTCATCAATCAAAGCCCTGCTGATATCAGAAGACATAATGACATTGCATGCAAATGTAGTACAAAAGGTGATAAAATACATATGTATTTGGACCAGTGAGAAAAGCAGCAATATTTTATGAAGAATGAAGTATTAAAGAGGATTATAACTTCTGAACCTTTAAATTTATTCCAACACAAGTTTCATAGAACTAATGAAGCACCACTTAAATAATGCTGAACTACTGTTAGTTGTTTAAGCATGTAGGATTTATATGCCTATCAAAGTACCTCTCCATCATGCATATATACACCTTGTTGGTTTGGCTGTTTTGTGTTTTAACTAAAATACATATATAAAACCTAGATCTGCTCACAAGAGGAATTATTATTTCTGAAGTGACATGGAGGAGGAAAGCAGCAAAATAAAATTTAGTTGGTTTACTTTGTTGTGTCAAGTGCATGAAATTGAATTGAAGAGCTGTCATTTTCTCACACAGTTTCACATTGTCTCTGTAACAAAACTGTTTTATCTCCTAACACTGTAAAATGCACAGAAAATGCTTTCATACTCAGTTGAATATGCTGCAGTGAACAAAAAAATCCACGAACTAAGAAAGTCATCACAACCCTCTTGTGAAAAAACATGTTCTAATGATGGCATTATAACATGACAACACTTCAAAGTGCTGCACATTTCTTTTATACTTACCTATTTTGATGTCCACATGCATGTCTAAAAACATTGTCTTGCAAAATGCAAAGTTTGTCAGTAAAATCACACAAAATCTCAAAATTAACACTACTGTCCACAAACTGCACAGCCTTGTGAATACAGAAGTTCACAGTTCAGTGACTCAAGGAACAAGCATGTATATGTTCCTTCATAGAATAGTTAAGGCTGGAAAGGACCTTAAGATCACCTAGTTCCAACTCTCCTGCCATGGGCAGAGACCATACGCTAGACCATGTCACCCAACACTCTGTCCATCCTGACCTTGAACACTGTTAGGGATGGAACATTTCATGCTAAACAAAAAAAGCAAGTTTTCAGCTAGATGAAATCAGCATATCTTCATCAAGACCACTGAAGTTACGTTAGCATATGCCATTCAGATGCTGACAACTTGTGCACTAGCATGTACACTGTATCACAGAAACCACAAGCAATGTTAAAACATTTAAGGCTGTCTAACAATTTCTATTATGAGATTCTGGTTTAGCCCTCAGTTTTAACCAGCTCAGGTAGAATTCTCCATAGCAAGAGTTCATGTATACTCTGTATTTCATGTTCCCAGACATGACCTTGTTTTGCTTTTGATTTAGGAACTTTTAGCCAGTGCAAGACTGCTCAGAATTAAATAAAGGGAAAAATAAATTAACCCACACAAGTTACGATTAGTTTATAAAGTAGTTTACTAAATATAAAGTTGCTATACTTAAAAATATGAACTTGAAAAATGTAATCATGGCTCATCATGGCTGCAGTCTGGGGACAGGTTTATCAGTTAGCAAACTGTATTTCCCTATAGGCATGATACCAAGTCACACTTTTTCTGCTGGAGCTAAGAAGTTAAGCTATAAGCAAAGAAGGAAAATTAAAGTCAGAGGAAGAAAGGTGTTACACAAAGAAAGCTGCATAGCAGCCTAATATAAGGTCCAAAACATGCCTCTAGTGCTGAGATACACTGCAATACTGACGAAACCATGGAGACAGAACCCTGCAGCTTTTGGTGGACATCATCTATTCTTGTGACCCACATTTCTTAAGTGTGAAAGTCAGAAAAATGGGCTAAATTCACGTAACACTGGAGTTGAAAGGAGCTGTGTTCAGAGAATTTATGTTTCAAAATATTAATTTTTTCACAAATAATGAGGCCATCGGGGTTTAAAGCTTGGCACTGAAAATTAATAAATGCATTCATTAATGTATGCAGAATTCCTCCGTGTGAGAAGAACATAGAAACAATGTGGAAAAAAACCACATAGGCAGAAAACACCTTTTCCATATTCAGGGCAGAGTCTGGATGGAGTACTCTATCTAGATCTATGTGGTCAAAAGAGGAAGAAGAAAGAGAATAGCAAATAGTCACTAATTCTCCTGTCCTGTGTCAGGAAAAAGAAAATGAGATCACACAAACAATCTGAGAAAATAAGACAGCAGAGGAGAAAACTACAGTTTCAAATACATAAAATTTAGCCATTCCTTTTAACATGCACATTAAAATAGTGCTCATCTGGAAATCTACCCTTAAGCAGAGCAGCAGAGGGTGCAATTATTCCCAGACTTAGAACAAGTCAATAGAGTGTTCCTATAGCAATCTGCAACTGTCACCAGTCATCTTTTCCCTTTCTAATTCAGCCTGCAGCAATCTTTCTGAAACAAGACATGTACGTGCCATTGGGTTGTTCACAAAACAGAATTATTTGCTCTACCATGCCAGGGCTGGTAACAATCATCCCTTTGCATTCTTCTGCATATTTCTGCCATTCCAGTTCTTCCCACTGAAGCATGTTGGCAATCTCCTCTTCAGGTACCAGAGCTTTACTGCATCGTAACAAGTACAGAAGAATCTGATGCATTGATAGTACTTCTTTCCCTCCATCTTAAAAACAGAAAACAAACCACATTTCAGGTGTTTACTCTCCTAAAGCATGAGCAAAATAGAAAATATGCAGAACACATGAAATATTTGGATGAGCAAAATGAAATGCAAAATGCTTAAGCAACTTGACAAATGAATGCAAATGTTTTATTGATGAATACTGCACATACATAAACACTTAGCTAAACTAGAAGCAGTAACGGTAATGGAAGCAAGAGTAACAGTTTCATCATACTGTAAAGCTGAAGTTTCTAACTTGCAGTTATATTGTCCAGTTATACCTTCCTTTTCACACGTCTATCATTCTTTTTACAACAATAGCTAAAAAGCCTTTAGGCATTTCTGCAGCTTTTTTTTAAGAACACTCAAAATTTTACGGGATACTTCTAGATTGATGTAACAAGTTATTCTTGCATTTAAAACTCATCTGTAGTGCCTACATTCTGTACCTGCAGTAATGAAGACTAAAGAGCCACATGCCATCTTCTGTCACTAGATGAATCAAGGGCATGTTAAAACTACTAAATATTTCTGAGACCCCAGGAAACATGAACAGCAAATGGTGTTTATAACAAAGGAAGACAGTATAATAAACATCTGACTGGCTCCAGGTAGCCAATTACAGATATGAAAATGCAAACAGGGAAGATGAGTGACAGTCCTGACAGACTGCTACCCACTGACTATTTAAATTCAGTATGTCTGCTCATATGAGTAAAAAGGTAAGACACATTACTACAGTGCTTTAATTCTGACACACATCTCTCTCATCCCCACCTTCACCAACAGGGTATTAATCTGTAGGCATGGAAGCACCTTGAAGTTTCATCCCCACTGAGCACAAATGTTGATTTCCCTACCCCAGGAAGCAGGAGCAATCTGATACCTGCCCCCAGGTACATTCTTTCTATCACTACATACACAAAAATGTAAAGGAGGAAAAAGACAGAAGTAAAGACTTATAGCAGTATTGAAGATGATGCCACAGCACAGGGAATGTGACCACAGGCACATAGGAAAAGCCTCATAGAACCGCTGCTAACGGCTGTGCTGTGTAAGGTGATGTCCTCTACAAGACACGCAAGGGAACAAGCACTTCTCTTATTTCAGCTGGAATTACAACACTATGGTACAGAAAAGATGAAAGGGAATGATATAACTTGGCCTCTCAGAACAATTAATCTCATTCAAACTCCAAGAGGCAATCTTAAATAGGGAAAATACAACCCAAACCTCACTGGAAACAGAAAATAATTCTAAATAGCTACAGGGGCAAATTTTTAAATATGCAAAGTTTTCTTTCACACTAAAGGGGGACTCAGTTTATAAGACTACTGTCTTTGTCAACAGCTAGATCATACCATTACACAAGAGGTAGCCCATGTCCACCAATCACACATACACACAAAAGAAAGTGTAGCCTTACTGAAGCCGTGTACAGGAAGGGTACAGGTCACTACAAAGAGCGTGCTAAATAGCAGTCAGAGAACTGACCTTTCCTGGGTCAGGGCATGCAGTGTTTAGGACTTCAGATTTATTTTTTCTTCCTAGTCTTCTACTTTCAATGTATTTATCACCATAAACATCTACAACTATGAATACAATACATCAGCTATTCTGCATGCTACACATCTCTGACACTCAGTAAACCAGCCTTGATTAACTCAAAACTCAGAGCTACCCCAAGGCCTGTCTCTAAGTAATCAACATAGAAAACCTTATATCCCAAGCCTTTTATTTTCAGACTACATTAGAAAAATAAGAAAGAAAAGCAAAGGGGATAGGAAAACAGCAAATCATTTTTATCTCTAAATAGACAGTTGATGGATGTGCGGAGATCTGTTGCACCAATGTCTCCTTTTATTAGACATAGATAGTGTCTGAAAACATACCTGAAGGAAATAGATTCCCACTCTCTGGAAATTAAAAATCTCTAAGGATATCTCAAAAAAAATCAATACAAAATGCAAACTCGATTTAAAAAAATGTCTGCCATAAATATGCTAAAAGGCAACCATATATGTATTAATATAAAAAGAAAAAAAAAAAGAAAAACATTTTTATGAAGAGTTAGAAGGCTGGGAACTTAAAAGTGAAAGCACACATGAATATATGGTACAGAGACTCATTTCTCCCTACAACAATCCAAAAGCACAAAAAGAGTTGACTTCTAAACTAAACTAAACTAAACCCTAGTATAAAATCCTGAAACTAACAGGAAAACACCCTCAAGCTACACAAACCAGGCAGGTCAAACTTGTTCTCACTTTGTGATGAGGTCAAGTTAATCAGCCACATGTGGCTTGATGGCTTATTTTGTAAATTGCTTCAGCAGAAGCAAATTGATGTTTGCTAGCAAGCCTCAGAGCTCTGCTTCTGATTGAACAGTGTTGTGTATCCAGAAAGCAACAACAATTAGAAATATAGTCATCTAGCCATCAGTACTCTCCACAGTAATGAGCCAAACCTCATTTAGCTACAGCAATAATTAATATTTCAACTAAGTTTCAAAGCCCAGAACAGAGAGCACCTCCAGGCCACAGCCCTCTTGACAAAGACTATTCCATGTCTCATCTGCTCCCTCAGTCCAGCAGATGAAATGCATCCTCTTGTCCACACAACACTTATGGTGCAATCACTGGCAAGATCTCAGCAGGACGCATTTTCAATGGAGCCATGACATTTGTATCAACTGAATGACTGCCCTAGTATCTCAGGGATGTTTTAAACGCCTGTGTAAGCTGTTCACTCAAAATAAGCATAATGTTCCACACTCAAGTTTGTCCTTGGCTGGCAGGCTAGGGTGGGAATGGCACTGAATGGTGTTTTTATGTTTTTCACCATTTATTTGCTTCAAAGTCTCAGTTTGCATTAAGAAAGAAACAAACAGAACAACATGTGCTCAGGAATGCCAATCATGCTGACCCTCAAAACTGCACATCAAGAATTTTTATAGAATCCCATGGTATCCTGAAGATCAGAGGGGACATGAAAATCAGTTTCACATGGGACATTAGGTAATAGCACTCCTCAAACGACACAACTCCATCACAAGGCAAGACCAGCATGACTCAAGCACTGCCTAAAATCACCATGACAGAGGCAAAAACTGAGACTTGGCCTGCCTGCCTGATCCTAGCTCTGAGTAAACTATCCATGCTGCCAACAAGAACTACAGACTTCAGGTGAAACCACCATATCTCTACACTGACTGAACTATGTGCTGTAAGTTGGGATGTTTTCTGAGGAGTGGCAAGGCGGAATGTGCTTCTCGGGGGGGATCTGTGATTTGGTTTTGCTTTTTTCGTTTTGTTTTGTTCAGTTTTAGATCTAATTACCATACAGCTATGTGACACAAACATTACCTGGAAGAAATCTCACAAATCGTGGCATGAAGTGAAACCTGGGACAGGAAACAGAATCATTTTCAAGTAAAGGACCTTAAATACGAAAGGAAAAAAAAAAAAAAAAGAATATTTATGAAAAGAAAAATATTTGCAAAAGAAGAAAAAGAATGCAACCCTGCCACAAAAAGAACCAGTAAATGGTGATTACATTTGATAGGGGCAACATCTCAATCAGAAAAATAACAAAATGCACAGTAGAGAGGAACAGAATAACAACTCCTAGTGAAATCTTTTACACTCACAATTTCAAAGAAAGCTACAATAACTTTAAAAAGAATCTAACAAAACCACAGTAATTTTAATTAAAACAGTGATAAAAACCTGTTTCATGTAATTTGCTTAAGCTTTACACACACAAGCACTAGTTTATTAGTCCTAACCTATTAGTGGGGTGGTTTTTGGTTATATTAACAAATGATAACATCATGGAAATTTCCTTGTTATTTAATGACTTCTTTTTTTTTTTTGTTTCCTATTTCATCATACAAAGCTTTTCATGAGAAGAAAAATAAAACCAGTAAATACCTGGTGTTAAAAAAGAAAGAATAATCAGAACCAGCGATACAAAAGACAACAATAACATTAGTATCAAACCAAAGGCTACTCAAAATGCTACCCATATGCTACTCTGTTTAACTGCACTAAGTGCAGAGCACATCTCCATAGACAAAAGACACCAAAACACAGCTACAGATTCTGAAATGAAATTCCTTTGATATTCTGTTTTCTTATAGACCAAGGGAAGTATCATCCCTGAAGTTCCTTTGTTGCAGTCTTCACAGAAACATGTATTTTCATCTTGTCAAGTCAAAACCATTCAGCTCTAATGACATATTATCCCTCTACAGCTATGTGTATGACACTGCCTTGTATGTTGACTGTATAGTATACAAGTAACTTGCTTGTTAGCTCGTAAAACTAGAGAGAATAGTCTACCTGACACCTTGACTTTCAAAAGACCATGCACATGATACTATGCAATATTAACACACAGTAATATTTACTGTTTGATTAAAAGTATCAGATTTGGATTAAGAAAGAAATTTAGTTTATATGCAAGAATACAGTGCTAGGTTTGTGTATTTTAATTGCTCCAGTCCACTCTAATGAACTCTAAAAAGTTTTTATCTTCTTGGGGAAGGGCAAGTTTGTCCCTCTATTATAAAGCAGCATATGACTGTTCTTTTGAGGCCTCTCTCCACCTTTTTTCTTTTTACACCAAAGAGCCTAATAAAGTAATCTTATTTACAATAGCAACAACTAATTAGCATTTGGGTATGTTGGTTTGTTGGGGTTTTTTCCCCTAATAAGTTACCGTTAAGATTCCAGTCATACAGCTCCAAAATATCTTTGAATAGATATGAAGAGAACAGCTCAAGACCTCTCACACAAAAATTCTGGGAAAAGAAATAAACCAGAATTATCATTATATAATACCACAATACATACATTGCCACTCACAAAAAGAAAAAAAATGAATGAAAATTAAATGGGAAAAAAAAGAAAAAGAAAAACCCAGTGTCTTCATATTTGCCAGCCACTAGACACTGGCCTTTGAAAACAATATTGATATATCTGTATTCATCTACTGCAACATAACACTTTCTGAAGAAACCACTGTAATTAAGACTCTTTAGTCAATGTCCAAATCAACATAGTATAGGCATCGGGGATACACTCATCAAGTGGGGAAGAAGCTCATCCAAAGCAAGGGGATTTCATTCAGCAAAGAAGGCATTCAAGAAGCTTTCCTGAACAACAACAACAACCAAATCAGGATATAAATTATACATGTATTAAACTGGCCATAAATTCCACACCCCAAACACAACCTCCTTTGGAAGTAATTATTAGTAAAGACAGTCTGCAAATAACACTGCAGCCAACTGCTGCAGCCGTTTAACCAGAAGTTCAAAAAATGTCCTATTTCCTGTTTTGCTTGGTGGCCATTTATTGCTTTAGAACAAGATTTGGAGACAACACAGTAGATTCACTAACAAGAAATTAATTGCTTTGATCACATTAACCTTGCTGAGGAATTTCAGGACTCTTGCATAAGTTTAGATGCTGTTGAGTCACAAAAAAAAAAAAGAGATAACTAGAAAAAAAAAGTAAATATATGTGACTAAATTAACAACTGATTCTATCTTTGTAGTTAATATGCACCTTTTTTTTCTGTGCCTACACATGCTGTCCCACTGCAACAACTTATTTCACAAACTGGTTTCACCAGGGATTAATTTCTATTATTAACTGAATGGACTTTGTTTGTATCCACAGGAAATTTGTTTTGGCAACAGCTTATATTAAGTACTGATAAGCAATCTTCAGACCTTCAAACTTATCATTAAATTTCACCTCTGCCATTGACTTCTGTGATCCTGGCAAGCAAGTACCTCCTTTTGCCTTATTTCTGTAATCCGTAAGAGAAGGATAATGCCTAACTCAGAACTTCAGATAAGAGTGTACCTGATATATATTGTATATAACTTAAAATGAAAAGAAGCTGTGGATATAAGCACTTCCTACTATTTGATTTTAATATATAATAACACAGAGCAGGGCCACAAAAATGGTCAGAGTGGTGGAGCACCTCTACTATGAGGAAAAGCTGACTGAGTTGGGGCTTTCTGACCTGAAGAAAAGTAGGCTCCAGGGAGACCTATTGCAGCCTTTCATTTTTTAAAAGGGGCCTATAAGAAAGATGGGGAGATATTTTTCAGTGGGGCCTGTTGTAACAGGATGAGGGGTGAGGGTTTTAAACTAAAAGAGGGGAGAAGGCTGGATATGAGGAAAAAATTCTTCACAATGAGGGTGATAAAATACTGGCACACGTTGCCCAGAGAGGTGGTAGATGCGCCATCCCTGGAAACATTCAAGGCCAGGCTGGATGTGGTTCTGGGCAACCTTATCTATTTGAAGATGTCCCTGCTCATTGCAGGGGGGCTGGACTAGATGACTTTTGAAGGTCCCTTCCAAACCAAGCTATTCTATGATTCTATAATATTAATATAATATATTAATAGTCTAGGTAGATGGAGTACCTGTGAGTGCAAGTTCCTATTCAGCCATTCACTCAGATCACAGCCTCTTAGACTTCATAAGGTGGGATTCTAAAGAGTTTAATCTATTAAGCATATCAACAACTCATAACCCACCCTGACTTTTTGACTAATTATCCTTCTTACCTCAGGCATCATCTCCTCAATGAAATGAATTGTATAGTCAATGTTAAATCTGATTACTTTACATAGTGGAATCTGAAAGGAAAATAGAAATTCAGCATGAAAAACTATAGAGCATAAAATGTATAGTTAATACAATTTTGTATGCAAGGGTATTACTGTCTAGTGAAAAGCGCACTTACTAGAACAGCTGCTCTGGGGAATCACGCAAAGTTGGGGGAACACAAGCACATGAAAGAGAAGTAACAGTTCTAACCACTACTTCTGTAAAAACACAGGGCTGCCAGGAGGGATGGTAAAGGAAGATTAAATAATGCCATCTACTGGAGATAAAATTTTCTTTGGAAGAAAAAGCAAAGCTTAGGAAATCCATATCTTCTCTCACTTGTATATTTAGAAGTCAATTTATTGTTGGTGACATATGTCAGACTGATACAGTGATCTGCAGGCAAGGTGTTTTTAGCACACTGCCAATTCTGTTATTTATACAGTCTTAAAAAAACAAGCTTTAAGTCATAGCAGCACAACGTAAGAATATCAGAATAAAACTATAGCTTTACACTAATTTCATCAAATAAATATTCACAGAAGTTCACTCAACTAACAAGTAAGACAACCATCTAATTCCTTTTTTTTCCCCTTAGAAAAAAAATGCCTTCATTTGCAAAGCCCACATACTGCTGAAGGTGTATGTTTGTTTAAATGGCATGTTTTAACACAATAAGGCTAAATTTCTAATAGACTACAGAAATGTCTCTCAAATAGCAGTTTTTATGCTGTCAAAAATCATCTCAGGATGCCAAGAGATTCCTTCCAAAGGACTTTATACAGGTTAGTAATAGGAACTGACAATACAGCATTGTTTTCTATTCCAACTCTGTAAAAATGATGATCACCTCCCCAGTTTGGAATGAGAAAAAACACAGGTACTTTAGAGTCAAAGAGTAAGCTCAATGGCTTCACTATTTGTGCTATTTGTGTCAGACAAGAAAAGTCTTGTTTGTTCTCTGTATATTAAAAATTTCCATACCTCTTTCCTTACTGCCATAAAGTAGGCACACAGATACAAAGTGTTCTCTCTTTCCTCTAAATGAGAGTAAGCCAAAACTGTTCCTTTTCATTCATTTGCAAAGTGAAAATGTAAAGCCTTGAGACAAACCTGCCTTGAATCTCAAGGCTGAGTTACTGCTACTGGGCAGGAATGCTTCACACTGCCATGCCATAGGCCAAATTCCACTCTCTCCCTGACTTCCTGTCAACAAGAGACCCTTCCCCTGCTCACCAAAAGTAAACTGTTCTCATATACACTATGCAAGCAAAGTTTCAGGGAAAAAAAAATTTTTCTTCTCAGTTCAGTCCTGTACCGATAGCCATTTTTGTACCAGATTTCAGCACTGGTGCTGTAGCCAGTAAGAGGAATAAAACTAAAAGAAGCAAGCAAACACTATGGCATCTGAAAAAAACAGTTTTTGAAATATTAAGATAACAAAAAATCTTCAAGGGTACAGAAATTAAGCACTTGCATATTTTTCATTCAGATACAGCTAACAGCTTATATTGGAAAAGAAGGGCAGTCAGATACCAACCATGTCCTTTTCTTGCTATATTTCTTTTCAAAACAAAACTAATCGCCTTTAAATGCCTACAGAATTTAATATTTGTCAAGACAAAACCTGAGACTCATTAGCACAAATGTCTTCACCCTGCCCACAGTGCTGGAAAGTTGTAACATACATGTTGCTTTAGAGAAGTTCTGCTTCAGGGCACAAAGAGATTACCTTCCAAACAAATCCCACATATATAGTAATGAACATACTTACATTTGTTAGCGGGGCATGTGCAAACATTGAGAACCCTTCAAAGATATATTCATGGTCATCATACTCAATAACAGTAGGTCTGTCTGTCTTAAAAAAGCAAACAAAACCATCACAGAGTAAGCAAGAAGCAGTACTACTCGCATCACTGAAAACAAAACTAGAGTCCTAGTTAGAATTATTTATTAAGTACTTACTAAGAAGTTTGTGGGAGGCGACACAGTAATTCGATAGTGGTACAGTCTTCCAGCATTGTTGGTCATGGGGCGACATGGTTTAATGGGCTTAAAGAAAGAGATAAATAGAATTACATGCAGACTCAAGGCAAATATAGATTAAAAGAGAGAATAAAGCATTTATAATAGCCATGAAATACGCATTAAGAAAAATTAAATAAAATATAAAATCTGTGAAGATTAAAAATATAAAAAATCTGTGAAGAAGGAAAGTGAGGCATTATCTGTATTTTGACTTTCATAAATATTTTTAAAGCTATTCAAAAGGGAAAAACTGCTGTATTTTCATTTTCTATTTGACTCTCAACCTTTCTTGCACACAACATCTAGTTACTTACATACCAGGAAAATTTACTCTTTTATACAGATCTGTTTCAGGAAACTGATTTTAAAAGCTTACAAAAAGGAACCTGGACCTCACATAAGAAGATCTCAAAGTATGTACTCAAAACAGACAAGTATCAGCTCATCTGCCTGGAGCAAATCTAGGTCCTGAAGAGATTCATCTATCACCACAGAGACAGCTCTGGTAAACCTGCTCCGTCTACCTGAGAGGTCCAAAGGCAGCCAGCCCTCCGTGTGACCTGGAAGTCAGATTTTCTTCTGGGTTGTTCTGAAGCATCCAGTTTAAAGACCTAAAACTCCTCAGCAGTCAGACAAAACCAGTTTCTCATACGCCTTACATTCGATTTGCTGCAGTTCGGAGGCTAACATCAGCCTGTTCAGAATACATCTCTCTGCATGAGTTAAAAAAAAATCACTACAGCAAATGGGGTACTACTCCAAACAGTATTACAAAAGTTGGCCTGGTTGTGATGGCAAGATAGTGACACTACTACGCAGCAATGTGCACTTCACATAACCAACCCAGCAAGGAGGGTAATTACACTGGCTGTTCAGCCCCAAATTGAGCTTCTCACTGCTGTAAGAAGACAGACACAAACCAGCCAGTTTAAAGCTAGCAGCTTTATCTAAAGGACACCCTAAAACTAGTATATCCTGAGGTTTCAGAAAATCTCCTCAGAAAATTTCCCAACCGGCCATGCTTCAGGGAGCAGCTGCCTTCATGCAGCAAATTTTATGTATCAATTTTCTCCTCCTAAATTTTCTCCCTTCTTTTTTACAAAAAACCCACTACAGACAATGTGGGGAGCAACTGATCCTGAACTGGAGTGATTCATAAGCTTCAAACCAAAGCCAATTTTCTGAACTGGAATAATTCAGAGAAGCATTCATAAATCCTTAACTGCAGAGAAATAAAGGAATGTTTCAGTAAATATATGTGAAAAGGCATGTTGAAAAAATACACGAGTATTTTGTAAACCCTACATATTAATGTCCTCCAATTCTTTCACCAGAAGAAACTGGTTTTTGGAATAAAAAAGCTTGAGGCTATCCGAGCACCGTTTTTATTTCCAAAAATGTTACCGATCATAAAGCATACTCCGTACAAATGAGTATTTCTAAGGAAAATACTCCGACACCATTTTTCAAAACCCTAGAACTAAACAAATGCAGGCAAAAGTTTTTCATAGTTTTCAGGTGGATTTCATTACCAGTATTGCATTTTAAATATGAGGTTATATAACTAAATGATTTAAAGTCACACAGGATTTTTACTCAGCCTGTAAATCATGTAAAAAACCCCACCTTAAATCAACCCAAGTATGGGTTTACAGCAGCAAGTCTGTATTCATAATTGCAATTCTCAGAATTACTTACCTCTTCACCAGGATAAATGCCATGTCTTATTCCTGTTCGCCTGGCTTTAGCACTGCACTTGCACAAAGGACCATCATTCATCTGTCAAAACCAAAATAGGATTTTGTTTTATTGAAAAATGGGTTTGGAAAAGTATGTTAGTTTTAATGCCTGGAGTGCTGATGCTTCTAAAAGCCTGTCAGGCTTAGATTAAGTGGATGTTCTTCAGCCAATAAAATTTAAAACAGTATAGACTAGTGTAAAAAAACCTGCACAATAGCACTCAACTTCATTGCTCTTTCAGAAGCACAAGATGGAAAAACACTCTCAGCAGAACTTTACCACTCTACTATCATATACGCCTTTTTCATTTCTTATGCATACAAGCAGCACACTGTCTGCCTAAAATAAAATTCAGGCCCTAAACAGGCACATGCAAGTATTTAAATGCTGAAATCTCCATGCTCAAACAGTTCCTCTAATTTCACTGAAATCCCACCCCTGACTAACCCCTCTGCCACGTATCAAGGCTAACACCCAAAGTATTCAAAGCAGACCATTTGAAGATTTTCACTCAGTACTTTAAAGAGCTTATGGGAATACTTCAAATCCATCCTGTGAACAGATCAGCCAAAAAAAAAATAAAAAAAAATGGAGGAGGGTGGGGGGAGAAATACTCTTTAGTATTTGGCATGGCTACATCAAGTAGCTATACCAAAAAGGGCCACTACTGCACACAGTATAAAGCTAGTGTCTTCCTTTCCACTTTCCTGACCAAGTTCAATGCAGACTATCAATTACTGCAATATGCTAAAGCTTCCTGCTTGTAACATCATGCCCATTGAAGAAACCCAGAAGCAAAAAAGAGAAACAAATTAAGTTCCCAACCCCAGGCTTTAACAGAGTTTTTTAAAGCTTGAATCCAAGAATTGAAATATATTTTTCAACTCAGGGAAAAAAACCCAACAACCCTGCCATGCAACACAAAAAGCAGAACTTTCCACACTATTACAAGCTCTCCGAAAACGTAAAAAGCATCAGCAGTGGGGCTAAACAGCATGATCACACAACAGATAAAATGTGAAGATACTTCAGAAAGCAAAAACCACCAAAGTGCTGCTAATGTAGTCATTAGACAGTTGGGAGAGGGACACAACTTTTTACTTTTTATGTTACTTCTCCGAATATTCATCTCAATTTAATTTCTTCAGACTGGCACAAAGCATATGTGCAAAGGCAAGTAAGAAGTAGGGCACTTCTCGACTCCTCTGGGAACTTAGTCATGCAATCTTAACAACAGAGTGACATGACAGCTCTTCGTTCATGCGTTTGTTTTTTTTTCTCTACATTCTGAGACCCTGGAGGGAAGTACAGGCTCAATAAAACTGAATCGTGCTCATAGGTAAAAGTGTGCTTCCTCACTGGCTTATGAAGTCATAAAACAGAAGAGAGTTAAAAAATGCAGTTAATGTCAAATTGCCCCCTCATTCCCCCCAAAATATCAGCTTACTGAGGCTAATAAAATAATAATCACTTGCTTTTTAAAATCTCACCCTTAATTCTTAGAACACTTCAGCAGAAACACTGCCTCTGCTTATACTAAATGAGCAAACCAAAACAGAGATGTGAAGTACCTGTATAAGCCTAGGACATGAAAAGCAAGTCAGACACCTATCTATCATGTCCCTAATGACACTGCTCACGGAAAAGAACTGCAGAAGACCAATCATGAAGTGATGAAAAAATAACATTGAAAGATCACAATTTTACATAAACGACATCTTTCTCTGAGGAAAAGGGCAATACAAACATATGCATAACACTTGCAAGAAAAGGGCCACTTGACTTTAACAATTTATTTTCTGGTAACTGCTATCATTTCTGGATATTGTTCAAAGTAGCAAGCACACTACTCAGATTAAAGGATTGGAAGATCCATCCTAAAAACCTGGTTTGATGTCAAATGGTGTACTTGTATGTGCTAGTGCGCATGACAAACATTCCTGTTTTTCTCAGTGATAGTTAGAAAGCATTTTGGCATACCAGATAAATATCTAGGATAACGTCAAATGTTTTCAAATAAAATCTACTCAGAAGTAGTACAGCACTGACAAGCTCCCCATGTTCAGATTTCATCCCCATAAAGAAAGATGGAGAGTCAATCTCCAGAAAGTTTTGGGGAAACAAAGTTTTTCAGTAGGAAATTCATAAACCAGGCATTCCTGAAACTATTCATCCTACAGTTATCCCACTTATTTTTATTTAGTTAATATTCTGGCCTAGAACATTACTTTGAAGTGTGCCCAAGAGCTACACAATTTTTTCAGTTAAGTACCTAAACAGTTCACTGATTTTCTTTCCATATAAATAAAAACAGCTAGCAATGCTCAGTCAAAGTATTATTTTTTTTAACTAGAAGGATAAATATGAGTCTGTAATAGAATATTCAACAGACCTTTGAATTACCACAGTGGCAATAAGCATCATAGTATCTTTTCACATTATGATTAGTTGCATGCTAAACTCATGCATCACACAAAGTGCTAGAAAAATAAATTTACTGAGATGCCATGTGACAATGAGTTAGAATAGACTGAAAAATTTTCAAGAAAGATGAAGATGGCAAATTTGCAAACAAAAACTAGCCTTTTGTGCAATGCATACATTCAAAACAGCACTTCATGAGCTTAGCAATTACACTTAATGAGAACTATAATGTCCATGCAATTACAAAAGAACCACTAGACAAGAAATTAGAAGCATTAACTGCATATTTAAAACATTATTTATCATTATTAGTCGAGAGGTTTTCGGTGGAAATTTGCAAAGGAGGTAAACATGTTGCATTTGCTTCATCCCAGAATTCATCTTTGCACCTTTATTTCAGGGCTATGAGAAAGGCATTAGTACACTGTTAGCAATTCAGGTTTTATTAACACTGTCAGACATGACTCCAGTGGAATAATCCCCAGGATTCATGAGCTGGAACCACAGTCTGGAAATCAAAAAGCAAAGCGCTTTGAAGAAGATCAGAGAGAAAATAGAAAAGGGGGGTAAAAAATGTATACTGAAATAGCTATCACTCAGCATGTTCGACAACAACACGATATTTTCAGTCTTCAGGGGAAAATGACTTACAAGCACACAGTACTTTTTCCTCTCACCATACCTGTCCTGGATCATTGTACCACAGTTCTTCATGGAGACGATCAGGGTGTGCTTTTTTACGCTTAATTTCTCCAATAACGTCAAAAACATCTGAATCTGAACTGCTAGAACAGCTGCTGTCATCTTCAGAGTCACAGTCTGACTCACTGGAGCTTTCTAATTCACACCAGAAAAATAAAGTCAGCTGAAAAATATTAGCACACACTCTCTTTTCCAATAGTAATGCATTCTCTAACATGACATGGCTAACTGCGGCATAATGGAAGTCACTGAAAAAAGAGGGACAGTAACTGCATTTTTTTATTAAAAATCTCAGCAAATGCCATGGATATTAAATGCTTGTAACAACTGTACCACCTGTCTGCACATGAGAGAAGAATACACATAATGTCACTAGCATGAGTGAACAGAACCTCTTGTTTAATGGTCAACTGTTTGCTACAAGCAAAGTGCTTACAAGTAGTTTCATTTTACCTAAAACTGATCCTGTCTGTTGCAAGGTACTGTCTTGTTTTGAAACAGCACATATGTATAGATTATAGAACACGTACTGTTTAGACTCATTTTTCAAAATCAATTATTTCTAATAAATCCATTATCACATATTAGAAATAAGAGACATGGAAAAAAAAACCCAAACCACCAACCAGACTTTAACTACTACCTGAGTTAAGTCAGTCACAAGTTTTTTGGAAGGCCTGTTCTTTGAGTTTTCCTCCTTATTTCTTTTTTTAAAGACATTTTTCTTTGTATTAACTGAAAGAACAGAAGGCGGTCTTAGACTGGTTAAAATGTCTCCTTTGTGGTGTTATCAAAATAATAAGTGTCTGGACTTAAAACAAAAGAACACTCAGACCCCGATCTCACATATCTCTAACCTCCTGTGCTACATACAAGTGACTCCCTTTCTTATGCACCCAGTGTCATGTATTTTCCTGTATCCCCTCAGCTCCTATTTAAATGCTTTCATAGACATGACATATACCATGATGCAACTAAGATTTATTATTTCTGGAAGGGAGCAACATTTCTTCCATTTTTAGGTTTTGTCTTCAGAGGAACAAAAGCACTGTCTTCTCTAAAGTTTTGGCTTAAGAGAAAAAAAATGCCAGTGCTTTGAAATACAGTGAAATTATGCTTAAAAATACATGTATTTGTTGAATACAAGAGGAGAGAGACAATGAAAGAACATTACTTGCAAAATGTTTCTTTTTTTTTAAATAATCAAGATACATAGATACACTTTCATACAGTCCTTAATTCAGCCTAAAGTGTTATTAAATACACACTTGGCACTAGTTTTACATAGGTTATATATGATCAGCTGAAATCACGTTTTGTCTAGATGTGCTACAAAAGTTCACAAACACCTGACTCTTAGAAGTTTTCTGACAAACATTAATCAGTTATACAAGTCTAATTTTAGATGCAAAAGGAGTGCGGGACCTGTGAGAGTTAGCCAGAGTTCTGAAAGACCAGTCCAGAACTGCTGGATTTTATGCAATGAAATCAGCCTTTCATGATATAAAAATGCTTTTGGAGTGCATTACTATCTCACTACAATATATAATTATGGCTAACAAAGGCAGAATGGAGACAGCATTTACTTAAATACAAGGTAAGATAAGCTATTAGACACTATTAGCTATTAAAACCATAGTTGTAGGAGAAAACTGGCATAGACGCGAAGTCAGCCCAAGGGGACCAATGCAGATGGGTTCTCCAGAATGAGTGGAAAAAAAACCAGAGAAGTTACTCTTGGCTCTATCATATTTTATTCTGGAGCAACAAAGGAGCTCTTTCTGCAGAGATCTGAGAAAGTAAAGCCTTACACCAGTAAGCTGAATGCAGCAATTTTGTCCTTGCTTCATCCACATGAAAATATATCTCTCGAAAAAACCTACAGTTAAACTTGGTAGCAATTCTTGTGAATTCACATTTTATTTAATCTGTATTTGCTTTTTCTTTCATCTTTATTATATCTTTTCAAACTGCTACCATGTAGCTGACCAAGGCATTATATACCTGTATTTTAACTTCAGAATTTTTGATATATGATTTTTAAGACTTACTAAGCTGTGAGTTTGAAGCAGCTCAGCAGCAAAAATGAAGCATAAGTTAAAAAGCAATCCCAACAGAGTATCTAAATTAATGTGATATGCCTAAGAATTTCTTGAACTAACGTAACTGAAATGAAACACTGAAAGTGTAAGAGGAACAGCTAACAGTTATCACAAAACAAAAATCAGAAAAATAGCTTCCATGGACTTCTGAGTAGACAAACTGTAATCAAAAAGTATGCTCTGTTAATTCAGTCAGTATTTGCCCCTAAATTGATATGGGTAGTAGACTTATTTCACTGCAAGAAGATCCATACAGGTGGTGCTGCTTGTTCCTGCATAGAGTTCATCATTCATTTTGGCTGTGTGGCTCTGCTTACTATCACCTTGTGCAGGAGTCTCAGGTTTCAAACCATGGTTTACCACCACTACTCTTGCTTCCTTTTTAGAAATGTAAGTCCAGAAGCTCCTGAAAGCCTCTTGTGTGTCATGCTTTGGCCTATTTGATTATGCTCAGCATGCTTTCATGTCATGGAAGAGACTTTAGCATAAGACAATGCTGGATACTCTCCACTCTCCCTTAGGCTTTCTGGGTAAAGAATCCAGTTATTGTGCAGTAAAAAGCAACAATCCCATGGATATGCAATACTAAGGAAGGATCCAAGAAACACAGATTGTCCTACCAGTACTATTAAATACACACAACTGCTAAAACCAGGTTAACTACAGATTACTTCATTTCAGATCTTCATCATCATTTCCGCCTACCTAAATCTTCATCCAGCTTCGTCTTCGGTGGCTCCCATGGTGGCCTGGCTGCTTTGGCCTTCGCCTGTCGTTTTCCTAACTCATCATCAAACTTTTCATACAGATCTCGGAGCTTGCTTGTTCCTACCACAGTAGAGTCCCCCTGTTAATTAAAAACCAGAATGACAACAAAAAAAAGATCGTGTTAAAATAGCACATGAACACCACATATATCAGCACATGTACCAGCTTTTCACAGCGAAAAGCAAGAGGGCAAAAAAATCAGATCTGTACCGTTCAGTGAAACATGGCAATACTAATTAAGGCTGTAGCATACCATCACATCGTCCACTGGGCGAATGAGCAGAGAAATTACTCAATTTGCTGATACATTATCATCAAACCACTGACCTAATGATGCAGAACTATGGCTAAGCATATTTAGGACAGCTAAGCATTGATTTTTAACAGGTTTAGAAGAAACAAGAGATTTGTAAAAGTATTTGCAATTAAAAAGAATTTTATCAGATACAAGAAACACAAAACCCAGCTCATTCTGTTGCCTGGCTTGAATCACCATGAATTCACTCTCCATGTCATTCTCAAAAAAACCCTGAACAAAACCAAAATGCACTACAAAACAAAACCAAACAAAACAGCCAAAATAAAACAAACAAACAAAACAAAAAAAATGCAGCTCTATCACCACGCCATGTAGTTACTGTGAAGCGTTATTGTGAAGTACAAAGTATACAGACTTCCTGCTTATATACAAAATTTCTCCAAGGTTGTGGGAATATATGGTGCTTGAGGCATCTTCACTCAATTACAGGAGTAACACAAAAAAAACACCCTTCCCGCCTGGAGACAAAAAACCAGCCCTTATCCATGTACCACTAATCTAAATGCAAACGGAAGAAACTAAAAAAAAAAAAAACCACCAAAAAAACTAAATAAAGTCTTTAACAGGGTCAACAGAATGAGATGTCTGGGAGGAGAGAAGGATTAAATGATACAACACATGATCCTGCTGAAGGATTCACATTAATCAAGTAACAAATAATAAAAGGACTATGCACAGTAATTTCAGAGTTCTTTCACACACATACCACTTGATCCATAGGGTCATTGGAGTAATAGCTTTCAGAATGGGTACAGCGAACCCAGACTGGCTTAAGTAATTCCTCATCTTCCTCTTCATTTTTTTCAGATGCATTCTCCTCAGATTCTTTGTCTTTGATAGCAGCATAATTTTTCTCCTTGCTGGAGCTCTGGCTCTCAGACCACCTTTCTCTGTCTTCCTCCCATCGGGGTCTCTTTCTCTCTCTGCTTGGAGATCGGCTTAACGTGAGAAAGCAAACAAAAACAACTCTATTATTTTAACAGTGGCAATTTTCTAATGAAAAACAAATAGTCTGATTCAGATCAGTACATATTTTATCATATAAATTACAGCAAAATCCAATTGCCTCTTTCTCCTAACTTGCATGTAAAAGGTACAGTACTTTGTAGATCTTACTATTAAAATAATTACTTGAAATTGAAAGTGCTTTTGTACTTTAAGCCTTACTCAGAAATTAAAATAAACAAAAAAAAAAGCTGTTTCAGATTAAAATCCTTATTTGCATTATAGGCGACTTTTGATTTTCTTCCAAATTTGTAAACTTGTCACAAAAAAGTAAGCCACATCAATCTCAACTAAAAGTTACAATACAAAGAAGTTTTCATATATAGCCAACAAACTATCTGCATGATAAAAGAGGTTTTTATTAGAAGGATTATATAGAAGCCACACTGCTTGTGTTACTGTAGCTCTGGCACTCCTTTGAAACACAACCTGTGATATTCCTTACATACTATAAGAGTACTGTTTTCAAAACCTGAATGTAGGAAAACTACTAAAACTGCTTTTAGTTTTTTGACCTCTTCTGTCTACAGAGCCAATAATGTTGCACTGTTTTCAACTACCCAGGGTTCAGAAAAAAATGAGCATCAATGTAAGAAAAGATCCTAAAAGATTAGCTAAAGATTGGCACTTTACAGACTGGAAGCAGATGTAAGAGGAAGTTTTTAGGACACAGCAGTGAAGCCCCTTCTCCAGAGATGACACCTACTGTTAACCGTGTAAGGTCTTGAGACAATTGCCATTTGCATGTATACGCAGATGGCTATAAATTAGATATAAGACGCTCATTTTTTCTGAGTTTCAAAGCAGGCACAAATACACGTATAGATGCATGGATGCACAGAGCTTCAAATACATTAAAGACTGAATGTAAGCTTTGTCACCTTCCTGCTCTCTTGTAATCTTTTTTGTAGGATCTGTCTGGAGATGTTGATCTTCTGCTGTCACGGTGCCTATGTCGCTCTCTCTCCCGCTCCCTTGGAGTTCAAAAAATAAGTTAAATATGCAAACTGGTATTTCAAATATTCCATACCTGAAAGGAACACAGAAGCAGGCTGAGACCGTTACTCAAAATAACACACAAGTGAAGACATTCTGAATGCTGACCTTCATAAAATTTGTAAGACAGACACCTAGCTCCTCTGCCTTTGTCATAAAGCCATCTATCTCAATACAAGGGTTAATTCACACCATACAGAAGTACCTTCTATAAATTCACCACAAGACTTGTTGACATTCTTCCTCTTCTCCTGTTAGAAATGGCAAAGAGTAAGATTATTCTATCTTTAACCATTCTTCATGCCTCAAGGAAGGAAAAGAAAACCTGTTCCATGCACAATTGCTTTGTAAGCACAGCAGTCATTCAAGTGTTTCAGGCAAGCCATCTCTTTCTGACAGCCACGTGAAGTACACACAAAAACCTGACAGACACAGAAAATCTGTCACATGCTGAAAATATGAACCTCATCTACAAGATTCAACTTTCAGGTAGACACAGAGAACTTGATCACTTAAATTTCTGGGTCAGAAGAGCTTTAAATTAATTGAAGGCTTAGGGAAGTATGACTGCAAAGCTGCTTGCAAAGCTGCTCAGTGGAGAAGGACCTGGGGGTGTTGGTTGACAGCCACCTGAACACAAGCCTGCAGTGTGCCCAGGCAGCCAAGAAGACCAACTGCATTCTGGCTTGTATCAGAAATAGTGTGGCCAGCAGGACTAGGGAAGTGATCCTTCCTTTGTACTCTGATGTCATGATTTAACCCCAGGCAGCAACTAACCACCACATGTCTGCTTACTGAAAAGCCCTCAGTGTGATGGGGAAGAGAATCAAAAGAATCAAAGAGAGAAAACATGTCTTGAGATGAAGATAGTTTAGTAAGATAGAAAAGGAAGAATAATGACAAAAATAAGAAAATAATTATAATATACAAAACAAGTGATGTATAATGCAATTACTCACCACTCGCTGTCTGATACCCAGCCAGTTTCCCAGAAGTGGCACCCAGCCAGATTTGCCCCTAGTTTATATACTGAGCATGACATGATATGTTATGGAATATCCCTTTGGTCAGCTGGGGTCAGATGTCCCAGCTGTGTCTCCTCCCAACATTTTGTGCACCCCCCCAGCCTTCTCACTGTTTGGGTCATGTGAGAAGCAGAAGGGTCCTTGATTTAGTGTAAACTCTGCTTAGCAACAACTAAAACATCAATGCGTTATCAACATTATTCTCATTTTAAATTCAAAACATAGCACTATGCCAGTTACTAGGAAGATAATTAACTCTACCCCAGCCAAAACCAGAACATAAGCACTGGTGAGGCCACACCTTGAATACTGTGTTCCGTTTTGAGCCTCTCACTACAAGAAAGACATTGAGGTGCTGGAGCGGGTCCAGAGAAGGGCAACAAAGCTAGTGAAGGGTCTAGAGTACAAATCTTATGAGGAACTGCTAAGGGAACAGGGGTTCTTCAGCCTGGAGAAAAGAAGGCTCAGGGGAGACCTTACTGATCTCTACAAATCCTCTTTTCGAAGTCAAAGTAAAACTTACTGAATGTGAGGTCTGGGGTTTTGGTTTTGTTTGTTTGGAGGGTTGGGTTTGTTTTTTTTTTTGTTTTGAAATACAGCTGTGTAACGTTCTACAATTAAATCTTTGCATCAAAGTGGCTTCATTTCCACATATACAGTGTGTGAATTAATGTTTCATACATGACATGAGAAAAATCAGTTTCCTAATAAAAGCATGAGATCCAGGTGCCCTGAGAGGTATTTAAATACCTGCCTTTCCAGTATCGTTTTGAATATACTGGCTTAGATCATTAGACACAAAAAAAAGGGCAACAAATCTGCTAGCTCGCAAAGGTGAGCCAGGAGCAGCATACCTAAAAGGCATTCAAGCAGTAGCTCTTTCCATGATACCTGAGTATTAGCGATCTCCCCAGCTAGAGGGGAAAACAAGGATAATAGAAGAACATTGCATTGATGCTAGAGTAATATGGGACAATGATGACAGCTCTCCCTCTGCAAGCAGAAAATACCCCAAGTTACCTGTTACGCTCGTAACTTCTGTGGTGAGGCGACACCCTTCCTCTATCATAATCTGTTCGGTGCCGACTGCTTTCCTGCCTTCTCCTATCTGGACTCCGTCCGCGATCCCGACGATCCCCATGGTTAGCAGACCGATGCCTGTCACCATGGATGTGACTGTGCTCACGATGTCTGTGCTCATCGTAGTGCTTGCTCCTGTCTGGAGACCGTCGATCGCTTTGTGACTTCTCTCCCTGGTACTGACTCGTGTGCCGAAAATGACTGCTGCCACCACTGCTGTTGGTACTGCTGTTCTGAAACGAGCCAGAGTTGTGCTGGTAGCTGTTGAAATTGGGTGGTGGGAATGACTGCTGTGAATACCCTGTGGAGTACACAGGCTGGTAGTTGACTTGCTGTGGTATGACTGGTGGAGGGGGAGGATGTGGTACTGTGGGTGGAGGCATCATGTAAGGAAAGGTGCTTTGCCCAGGAGGAGTTCCTGGCACTGGAGTATTGCTAGGATTTGGCACTGGTGGAGGAGCAGGAGGGAAGCATGGAGGCACCGGAAAGCTCTGCCTTATCTGGTGGTTTGGAAACGGCGGCCTCATGGGACACTGGCTGATGGGATTTTGTGTGGAAGGGGGCACTGGAGGAGGATAGGGCACAAAGTCTGGCCTGGGAGGCATGTAACCAGTGGTTGGAGGGTTTGAATAGGTTGTTGAAGGGGCAGTTTGCTGGTCATACTGGTATTGTACGGTGGGCTGCTGTGGGTGAAGCTGCCGTAGGTTCTGAGGGCGGTAGGTCTGTGTTGAAGCTCTTGCTCCTGGTCCCCCCTGACCACGGGGACATCCTCGCCCGGAATGGAAAGACATGGCTCACCTTTAATGAGGAAGATAGAAGTCCAGTGTCACACAATTTTTGTAGAATGTCCTTAATGCATCTGCAAGAACTACTCCCAGAGTGCGGAAACAACAGTCCCTGCAGCTTCCTTTAACAGAAGAAGTGAACAACGTCCACTGATTTTCACTGGGAGCTTTGTGCTACTCAGCCCTCCAGTAAAGGCCATACATGCCCCTTTGATTCCTTTAAGTCTTTAAGGCATGAAAGCACTCCACTGTCCTTAATTCAGAACCCAAACTGGAGCATTCTCTCTCACCTGGGGCAAAACTAGACACTTGATATAAAGCCTTCAGGCACCCCACACAAAAGAAACCACTCATTTCAACAAATGCAACTGTCACCCAAAGCCTGAAATGAGGAGTCCTTTCTAGAACAGATTCTACACTTCAGACAGAATGACTTACTAACACCTCATTGCAAGTTACCTGGTCCAACAAATCTTGTAAACTTTAAATGACATTACAGCAATCTAAATTCATAATTGAGATCCACTTTAGCAAAGGAATGAATTCTACATACATTTCAAAGTATTTTACACTCGGTAGGTATATTTTTGTGGAATGAGAATTTCAGAGGTTACAGAAATAAAAATTACAGACTGTGCTGCTACTTCAATTCCACTGAAGTAAACAGTTCCCAAAAAATCCCTCAGCTGCCTGTTTGGTCCTGTTACCTTTATAGAAATTGCCATTACTTCAAGTAGGCTTAAGTCTTGCTCAAAACTATAAATGTATTTATTGCATTGTATTAATGCTTATAAATGAAAACCACTGTGCTTCGTTAAAGTTGAAAGTTGATTCTTTAATTACAATGTTAAATTTCAAAAACTGGAAAAAGGAAAAAATAAAAATGAAATTAAGAAATCATTCATGGTATCTTGGCTGGAATGGAGGAAGAAGGAAAAAAAATAGTTAAGTAGTCACAGAAGTTAAATCCTGTTTTAAGGGGAGGAAGAGAAGGAAAGGAGACAGACACACATAACTGGAAAGATGACCACATAAAGAAAATAAAGTCTTGCTCTTACTGCGGCTTTGCTGATGCTAAAGTGCATATACAGACTATTCTCCCCCCCGCTACCATGCAACATAACCCAACCAGACTACTCAGAGCACTACTTTCAGCTGCACTCTTGTGACACTACTGCAAAAGATGGAGCTTACTGAAAGAGAGCAGACAACTTCTGGAACCAGAGAAAGAAAGGAAAAGAAACGAAGGGGAGAGAGGACTGACATCAAGAAGTGGGAACTAAGAGGATCTATGTCTCTCAAACACACAGGGCTCAGTGGAAGCCACTGGAATTGGTGGCAGTGACATTCATTCCCTCTCCAGAACAATCAAAGGACAAAGTAAGTGAGAATCCCAAGTTTTCAGGAGGTAGCAGCCACAATGGTAAAAAGTGACTTGCTCCTTCCAGTCAGTCTGTGCCTTCTCTGTATCCACCAACCTTGCAAAGGCTCTCAAAAAGAAACAACAAAGGGTAGAGGGGAAGCCTACTTCCATTATTTCGGCTGGCAACTATCACTATTAATCCTAATCCAGAAAAATACAAAAAAAGCTACATGGAATGACTGTAAAAGTCCAGATTATTTTAAAGCTCCCTCGGCTGCAAACTTAGGCCACATTCGATTTTCATTCAAATTTAAGGAAGCTCAAAAACACTGGAAAGGACAAACATAGAAGAAATGGGCTGGTGGAAGCCACTACACACAAAAGTAACACAGGTTCCTTACAAAAGGCCTCATCCAACCACTGCCTCCCAGCGGTCTGTAACGGCCTCCGACGGCCACGGAAGGATCTAGGGAACTAAAGCGGAGACAAACCCGGCGATGACACCGGCACCCGGTCGGGCTCTGCCTTCCCGCCACACGGCTCCCTTCTCCACACGGAGAAGGCTCCTCACTCGTAGGCAGGCCAGGCGGCCGCCACGCCGTCCGCTGCGGGCAGGGGCCGCCTGAGCCCCGCCGCCCTGAACCCCATCAGCACCGAGCAGCCCGCCGGCATTAACACCGCCCCGCCGCCTCCCCTCAGGAACCTTTCCCTCCGCGCTAGCACAGGCCGCCAGAGCCGTGCGGAGAGCAGCAGCCCAAGGGAGGCCCCCACCAGCCCCACGGCCCACCCACAGGTAGCCAGGCACAGCGAGCCCACCTGGCGCCCCGCCGCCGAGGCCACCGGGCCCGCAGCGCCCCTGCTTCCGGAACAGGAAGGTTGTGGGAGGGCTCTGCGGGCGGAAGCACCACCCGCCGGGAGGGAGGAGAGTGGGAAGGGGGCGTGAAACCCGGGCCTCTCCGAGTCCGTCCCGTCGCCGCCGGGGCGTGAACGCCGTGCCTTCGATGGCCGGCAGCAGGGCCGGGCCCCAAGGGGGCTGCCTCCGGGTCTACCCGGCTCTGCCGGTATGCGTGGTGGAGGACCACCAGGACGTGAGTTCCTGGCGCTGGGCGGCGGGGCTGGGCGGCGGAACGAGGCGTTCCTCGGGGGTTGTGTAGGGAGTAACTTCGTTTGTTTCTTTCTTTCTGTGTGGCGTGGAGGCTTAGTCTGGTAGGTGGAAGCCAGTGGAGGTGTCCGGCGGATTGCTCACCTGTGCTCTCGTTGGCAGCCTTTTCCCTCCATGTAACCAGGTTCTCTCGGCTCCGGACTCTTCCTTGAGAACAAGATCAATCCCCGTCTCCACAGCCGTGCACAAGCCTTAAACCTGCGTTCGCTGTCACTGCTGAAACATAAATAAAGTTCAGTGCTCACCTGACCTGAATTCCTTCCCAGTTCAGTGTTTAAGCTAGCTAATCCAATGAAGGGATTTTTGCATCTTTTTAAGTGATTGTTGCGGAGTTTTTGTGTTTTTAATTATTATTATTCGGGTTGTGATTGCTGTAGTTAAAAGGAAATAATGCCTACATTACACTGCTCTTAAAATTAGCTGGGCATTAGTGCAGTACTTGGAAACTCAGCTCTTCAGTGTGTTTCATGTTGACAGCAAATTGGGAAATACAGTCACATCCTAAAAAGCAGATTGACTGCTACTTGATGAGAAATTTTAAATATTTAACTTTTTTAGTTAAGTCATTGAAGAGGGGAGTGAAGAAGAAATTGCTTTTGCACTGTTTCTGTTTCCCCATATGGTTTGTTTGTAGGCATAAGTTGAGGCCTTAATCCTAAGTAAGCAGATTCTTAACTAGATTCTTTGCAATCAGAAAATTTCAGTGTAAAAAAACTTATTCAAGAAAATTTTAAATAGTGTTCTGAATTTGCAAGTAAGTAGCTTAATGCAGATAATTTTTTGCTAAGACCCAGCAAAATGTGTGATGCTGTGATAGCTGATTTTTTAGGGTAACCAAGGACTTAAAGAGTGTTACTGTGGCAGGAATACTGAGATAATGACTACTAATGATCCTTCTTTGTTTTACTCTCTATATTAATGTTTTCCATTAGCTTAAAGTCTACTCATACTAAATGTGTGCACTGTGTTTTCAGTTATGTCTGCCTTGCATAAAATGTAAATGGCTGTTCCTCCCAAACTGTAAGAACTTCACAGAAACTTCACATAGCCCCTTGCTGATGTTCCTTCTCTCCAAAAGAAATCCCATGGTTGCATTTTCCTTTACCTGAAGCACGAATTAACCCAGACTGTTTTCCCCAGCAGTTTCCTTATGTGCACCACAGGAACTTTACCCCCTCTACAGTGTGTAAAAGTTCTGACTGGGCTGGGCCAGCCCTGTTGGCAGATCAGGTGGCTTTTGGTAAATGTGTATGCCAGTGTTTGAAAGTCCCACCCTCCATTGCTCTTAGTGCAGTTTTTAACAGCCCATTGTACCATCTGATTTTCTTAGAGGCTGGTGCATGGTAGAGGATGTGATATACCCACTTAATGCCATGCTCCTTGGCCCAAGTGTCTGTAAGTTATTCTGGAAATTAGTCCCATTCTCTTACTTGGTTCTGTCTGGGGTACTGCGTCTCCACAAGATGTGTTTCTTGAGGCCCAGGATAATGGTTCCGGGCAGTGGCGTGAGAGAATAAGTTTTCAGCCATTTGGTGGTTGCTTCCACCATGGTAGGCACGTGGTGCTTGCTTTGGCGGGTTGGTGGGAGTGTGATGTAGTTAATCTGCCAGGCCTCCCCATATTCGTACTTCAGCCGTCGTCCTCTATACCAAAGAGGCTTTAACCACTTGACTTGCTTAATTGCGGCATGTTTTGCTTTAGTGGATAGCCTGTGTGATAATGTCCATGGTCAAGTCTACCCCTTGCTCACAAGCCCATCTGCCATGATGGCCTGAGATGTTGTCCTGGGTTCAGCAATAGCAGTCAGTTTTTCTGAGTTACTCAGTTTTTCTGAGTTACAGCTGGACTTAAACCATGATAGTTCTCATGGGCCCATCAGGCTATATCAAATTTACCTTTATGTTGTCAAATCTAAGTCCATCTGGGCTGCTTCAGTCTTAACAGCTTTATCCACTTGTTGGTTGTTCTGATGTTCCTCAGTGGCTCCACTCTTGGGTGCATGGGTGTACCTTCACCACCAGGTTCTGCACCCGGGCAGCAGTATCTTGCCACAGTGCAGCAGCCCAGGTGGTTTTACCTCTGAGCTGCCAATTACTTTGCTTCTGTTGCTGCAGCCACCCCCACAGGGCATTTACCACCATTCATGAGTTAGTCTAGAGATATAGTACTGGCCACTTTTCTCATTCAGTAATGTCCAAGGCCAGCTGGATGGCTTTCACCTCGGCAAACTGGCTTGGTTCACCCTCTCCTTCAGCAGTTTCTGTGACTTTTTGTAGGAGACTCCATACAGCTAGCTGCCTTCCATCTCTGATGCTTTCCCACAGTATGGCAGGACCCATTAAGCATATTGCTTCTCACTATCTAGGAGTTTGTTGTGCAGTGGGGCTTCCTCAGTACATGTCACCTCCTCTTCTGGTGACATTCCAAAATCTTTGACCAGTCCATGATAACTTCTAGAATTTCTGGATGACTGGGATTTCCTGTTTGAGCTCAGCCCACTTACATAGGTTGCATGATATGCAGAGGAGACCCTGCCTTTGAACATCCACTCCAGCGCATGCGGGGGATATGGAACAACACAACACTGATCAATGTGATCAAACGCTGAACAATTTATTGTGCACAGGTGTCCCTTTTATAGAAAAGTTAAAGAACACCAGAACATTCGATGACATGTGATTGGTTAAATCCCTTAGCCGAGTAGTGCCAGCAACAGCGCAGTGACTGGCTGCAGTTCATGAAGTTTTCATAAAGTCCCAAGCAGCAAGCTAATGGAGTCTCTCCTGCTTTTTGCAACTTGTGGTTTGTTCTCTGGCAAGCAGCTCTT
>JANRGW010021250.1:0-29621 GCA_024733675.1 Psilopsiagon aymara
TAAACTTCATCAGGTTGGCATCAGCACACCTCACAAGCGTGTCAAGGTCCCTCTGGATGGCATTCCTTCCCTCCAGTATATTGACTGAACCACCCAGCTTGGTGTCATTGGCAAACTTGCTGAGGGCACACTCAATCCCTCTGTCCATGTCACCAATAAAGATGTTGAACAGGACCGGCCCCAACACCGATCCCTGAGGGACACCACTCATTACTGGCCTCCAGCAGGACATTGAGCCATTGACCACAACTCTTTGTGTGCAGCCATCCAGCCAGTTCTTTATCCACCAAGTGGTCCATCTATCAAACTGATGTCTTTCCAACTTAGAGACAAGGATGTCGTGTGGGTCAGTGTTGAATGCTTTGCACAAGTCCAGGTAGATGACATCAACTGCTCTACCCCTGCCCATCATGTGCCTTAGCATGCCTTTCAGGAGAATCTGCTCCAATAAGGAGAATCTGCTCCAAGAAATGTCCTAGGAAACCCAAGACATCCACATGAGGCTAACAGTTAAGGTTACCCTTCATTTTAGGAAAACCCAGATCTTATCTTCTTAAAAAGAAGGGCATCCTCCCTGGAGGATCTCAGATGGATGGCACTGTAACCCTTTGTGAGGGCACATCAGCTGAGATCCAGCTCTCCACTGACTACTCCACATAGATTCCTGTTTCTCAGACACCTAAAATTAAGTATTCACCTCTGGTGCTGAACCCAATTTTTACTTTGAGTGAAATGAATCTTATCTATGGAAATCAATGGGTTGGCTATGAGTTTAAGAAACTGTTTCTTAAAATGATAACAGTATAAATTGTTTGATATTGAATATTGATTATTTCAACATGTCCACATGCACTTTCACCAACCTGGTACAATACTACACACATACTTTTCTCCATCATACAATTTAAGGCATTTTGTTTTTACCCTCTTATTTTTTTGCTGGTTTATTGTCCTTGCAAAGTATTGGTAAAATAGGCTGTTTCCCAAAGAGACAATCTGGTAGAAAACAGTTGTTAAATTAAGTTTGCAGTTCTGTCATGATTTTTTAAGTCCAGTATCTCCAGTAAATACTTGAGCCTCTTCCAGCTGTTTGCTGCAGCACAGATGCCCAAATTTTTCCATGTTAAAGCTAAAATTAGCTTAAATTTTACTGGTTGTCTGCAAGGGCGAGGCACTGAGCAATTGCAGTTCCTATAGCTTTGGAACAGGGCCTCACACAAAATCGCCTGAGAGATCCCAGATGATTGTAAAGTGCTTAGATACTATCATTGGCATAGTAAAGGTAATTACAAGGAATAGAACTTTACTAATTTCTAATTTGGTCAATAATGCATTCAACCACTACCTCAGACACCTCATATAGATAGGTGAATTAACTCATCTTTTTTATCTACCAGTATGATTACATGCTACAGTAATGAGCACAATACAAACAGATGGGTGATCTGAAAGAGGAGAGCTCTACTGGAATAACCTTTCTTGGTGCTGAGGATTTCCAGTGAAATGAGGAATAATCTCAACCTCTACTAAAGAAAAATAGGGAAAGTGGGGAAAGACTTTGATATCTCAAACCCTTTTTCTGGGTACAGAGAAGGTAGGGTAGGGTAGTGTAAAGTAGGGTAGGATAGGATAGGATAGGGTAGGGTAGGGTAGGGTAGGCTACAGTAGGGTAAGATAGAGTAGGGTAGAGTAGAGTAGGGTAGGGTAGGGTAAGATAGGGTAGAGTAGGGTAGAGCAGGGTAGGGTAGGGTAGAGTAGAGTAGAGTGGGGTAGGTTAGAGTAGGGTAAGATAGGGTAGGGTAGAATAGGGTAAGGTAAAGTAGGGTAGGGTAGAGTAGGATACGGTAGGGTATGTAGGGAGGAAGTGAATGTATTTCTCTGTGGGATCTGACCAGACTTTGGCAATTAATCCAGATTTTGTCATATTTCTGTGGATTGGCAATCTTTCCAGGACAATGGCATGAAACAGACAAAAGGCATCCTGAAGTCACTCAGAGATGATGCCCAGCAGAGCCACAGATCACTCAAGCAGCAAACAGAATGACTTAAAGACCGGGCACAAGAAGGTTTCACAAACAAAACAGCCTTCCTTTTCCCCAAACCACTTTTCTATTAAAAACACTACATCTTAATGAATTTAGTAGCCCTCTGGAAATGAAGGCAGGTAATTGCAACATTACTCACAATACTCAAGATCAAGTTTACCACATTTAACTCAGAATAAAAGCCAATTATGGTGGCTCAACTCACTGGAGATACTGTAACATGTAATGAAAATATACTTTAAAAAATGAAAGAAAAGAAGAAAGAAAAAAGCAGGTTTTGATACACAGTTCTAGAAGTCCAGGTCATCCTGGCCAATCTCATTAGAGTCTTCTTTCTTTTTAGAAGCCTGAACTTTGTCAGTATGTTCAACCTCCTTTGGATCTGTCCCTTCAGCATCTACCTGGTCCTCATCTTCCAAAGGATCAGTGCATGAAGATGCTTTGTCCTCTTCTTCCTCACTGTCAGGATACATCTGTGAGGGTTTGCTGCTCTCATCACTTTGCACTTCTCCATTAGGAAGATTGCTCATGGAGTTATTGTCATCTTTGCATTCTTCTTCACCTTCATCTTCAGACCCCTTCTGAGATTGCTGTGAGAAGTTTCCTACAGAAGAATAACAAGAAAAGGCAGCTGCTTTGTCCAGAGTCCCTAGCCTTTTATTGCTTTTTCTTTCTTTGGCCTTTAAGGTTCTCTCAGAAACCTTGTTACCTTTGACTTTATGTTTTTCATGTGCCTTGTCAGGGTCATCACTAGTAGTTTTCTCAAAATTCTCATCATATTTGTCATTTCCTTCACTATTGTTTTCCTGCTTAGCCGAACGCATCTCATTTGATTCTGGATTTGCATCTTCCTCTGCTTCAGTTTCATTCAGCTCAGCTTTTTCATTTCCTTCTGCAGCATCTCCTTCAGGACTGTTGACAGTTCCAGAGCCACCAGAATCTCCTCTGCATTCAGATGTCTCTTCCTCATCATCAGCCCCAATGTCCTCATCCTCTTCTTCCTCAGCTTCATTGTCAGCTTCAGTTTCCTGTTCTTCGTTTTGAGTTTCTTCTTGTTCTTCCTCTTCTCCATTAACTTCCTCCTCTTCTTCCTTTGCTTCTTCCTCCTCCTCTTTGGGGATTTCTACCTCTTCTTCCACTTCCTTCTCCTCTTGTTTTGCTTCTTCCTCTTCTTTTGCTTCATCATGCTCCTTGCTTACTTCTTCCTCTTCTTCTTCTTTTGCTTCTTCCTCCTCCTTCATGTCTTCCTCTTCTTCTTTTATTTCTTCCTCTTCCTCTTTCACTTCCTCCCCCTCCTCTTTCGTTTCTTCCTCTTCCTCCTCTTTTGCTTCTTCCTCCTCCTTCATGTCTTCCTCTTCTTTCATTTCTTCCTCTTCCTCTTTCACTTCCTCCCCCTCCTCTTTTGTTTCTTCCTCTTCCTCCTCTTTTGCTTCTTCCTCCACCTTCATGTCTTCTTCTTCTTCTTTTATTTCTTCCTCTTCCTCATCTTTTATTTCTTCCTTCTCCTTCACTCCTGCCTCCTCCTCCTTCTCCTTTTCCTCATTTATTTCCTCTTCCTCCATTGTTTCCTCTGCTCCTTCCTCTTTTACTTCCTCATCTTCTTTCTCTTTTGCTTCTTCCTCCTCCTCTTCTTTTGTTTCCTCCTCTTCTTCTTCATTCATTCTTTCTTCTTCCTCTCCCTCTTTCTTCTCCTCTTTTGCTTCCTGTTTTTCTCTCTCTTCTGCTTCTTCCTCCACTTTTGCTTCTTTTGTTTCTTCTTCATTGGTTTCTTCATCTTTAACTTCATTCTCCACCTCAGAGTTTTGATTTTCTGATATTTCAGACCCTTCACCTTCATTCAACACTGCGCTGACCACTTCATTTACTTCTGACTCCTTCTCTCCATTGCCCTCCACTTCTGTTTCACCTTCATCATTCTCCTCATTTGGATTGCCATTTTCTGTTGCTTCTTCCACAGAACTACTGGGAGTTGTTTTGTTGTCTTGGGCTGCTTCTGAGACACAGGCTTTCTCATTATAATTTCTCTTTAACCTCAGAATTTGCTGTAAATCAAATGCTTTCATGACTGGGGCGTTGGTGGCCACCACTGGATTTCTTGTGGGTTTGGAAGCCATTTGTTTCCTCACACAAGAGTCACATGGGCAGTATTCCTCCTCACTTGTTTGTTTAATAATACTGGCCTCAAAAGCTTCACTAAATGCTGTATCTTTATCTACATCAAAAGATAAGTCTGATGTGTCTTCTAGCCTAGTCTGGTTTCCATTCTTGTCACTGAAGTGTGACTTTTTATGCATAGTTTGCAATCGCAGTCTCCTCTGCTCAGTTTGGAATGTTGACTCACGCCTGAGAGGTTCACCTGGAGGTCTTGGAAGCTTCTTCCCTGCTCTGGTTTTGATCTTTCTCAGCTCCTTCTCTATGCTTTTTTGTATCCTTTTACTCACCTCCTCCTTCAGTTCCAATATCATTTCATCCATTTGCTGGTTGTCCTGCAGGTTCCACCTGACTTTGAACTCATTCATGGCACTGACATAGTGAGCCATGAACTCCTTCTCAATTTTCTTGAGTAGTTTCAGGACCCAAACTGGGTCTGAATCCATTGAGTTTTGCTGAACAAAGGATGTGCCCACACTGGTGGCTGTATCAGCCTTTGGCTCTGGGTTGTTTGGAGATTCTTTCTTAAGCTGCTCTTCCAAATCATCTTTCATCTCTGTTTCACAGTCAGCCCCATTGACATTTGTATCATCAGTAGAGGCTAGCTGATCATCTTCTTCGCGATTTTCTTCTGGGAACTCATCGTTCACAACTTCAGCTTTTTCCTGTTCTCCATTTTCAGTTAATTTGCTATTTTCTTCGTCTCCATTTTCTCCCTCTTCCTCCTGACCATGTTCACAGTTACTGCACTGGTCCTCCTTATTCTCTTCTGCCTCCTGAATTAGAGAGTTTTCTCTAGTAGACTGTGCTTTTTCCTCAGCTTTTGATTCTGGGCAGGCTGTTGAAGGTCGGGATGACTGCTCTTCCTTTTTACTTTGCTCTTCAGCCTCAGTCAGTTCAGTGCCAGTCTCTACATTTTCCACTTGTCCAGATGATTTGAATTCAGCAGTTTTCTGTACCACCAAAGTGCAGTCTCTGGCACCAGCTGTATTCTCTTCCACTGAGCCACCAGAACCACTGTTAACATCAACCCCAGAAGAGGACATGGGAGTGAAGTCATAATCTACAGATTTGGGGGCTTTAAACCCAGGGGCTGTCTTTGCCTGCTCACATGCTTCTTGACCTGAACTTAGGCCACTTTTTTCAGGTATGAATTCAAACCACAGGGCTTGAAAAACATTTAGCAGCTCCATATACCTTGGCTTATTCAAATATTTTGATTTATCTGATGGACCTTCTGTCTCTTCATCAAGGAGCTGGAGACTGGCAAGACAAGTAATCAGAATGCTGGCAGAGTTACTCAGTTTCCTTCCCATAGTAGGGGACACTTCAGGCAAACTGTTCGATCGGTCAAATTTTGTTTCATGTTTTGAACTAAGCAATGCCTTCATGATCTGGACTGAAGTCTGAACAGTGGTTGGCAGGTCTCTTCTGTTGCTAATTTGTTGGGATGTAGCTGACTGGCTGCATTCTGCCTGGTCAGCTTTGTCAGCTTCAGACACAGCCTCAGAGATTTGTTCCTGATTCACGCATTCTTTAGCCTCTTCATTAATAGCTGTACCTTCTGCTGCCTCTTTTCCTACTTCATCCATTGCCTCATTTTCAGCCTCCTCCTTTTTCTCAGCTTTTTCATCCTCTGAGATTTCCTCAGCATTTGTACAATATGATATCTCAGTGGTTGCCTCCATACATTCCTCTTCTACATGATCCTCCATTTCATATTTCATAAGCAATGTTTCTGAAGGGATTTTACTCAGCCACTCTTGCACAACCTCTTCTGGAGACGTATTTGGTAGAGTAGATGGCACTAATTCACTCCCTTCCTCCTGCATGTCCATGCCTTCTAACTCTTCCTCCACTTTTGTATTGCAAGAACCATCAATCTCTTTACTTTTCTCATCATTTATTTCAGTTGCAGCTGATTTAGACCCATAGGAAGTTGCTTTGGAGGAATCAATAATTTCTTTCTGATCTTTTCTTGGGGTCATCAGTGAGGCAGTACCTATGCTGCTAATGGAGGAATTCTTTAACATGGTTGAACGAATTTTTTTGCTGTTCGGCTTCCCTTTTGGCGGGGCAGGGCAATGCATACTGCATACTGACATAGTGTCAGACAACGATGCTTGGCTGGAGTTTGACATCTCCACATGAAGATTTCCAGTTTTTATCTGCCTTGATTTTGAATATTTAGATACATTTGATTGTGAGTATCTATCATCACTTTCCTGGGATATATGTGCTAACAAGCATTTATCTCTTATTTCTGACTTTGATGAGACTCTTGAAGAGACACTTGCAGTATTTCCATTCTTAATCCCAGTCTCAGTTAAGTGGTCAAGTTTTGAACAAACACTCTCACTCATACTTCCCTGTCTTGAAGAAGCGGCCTCTGAATTAATCTTAGAATGACCCTCTCCAGCTTTCCCATTAGGGCTTGAAACACTTGAGCAGACAGATGATGATTTGCTATTTTCTTCTCTATGGCTTCTCTTCTTTGACCCTTTTGAGGATTCACTGTAGCCATTGGTGGTACTTTTCAAGCTTTTCTCCTCTGCAAAACCTGCATTTGCCTCTGTTTCACTAACAGATGAAATGTTTGAATGAAAAGATCTTGACTTATGAGACATTGGGTTTCCAACAGACTTCTTTTTGATTTCACATGAGCTTTTGGAGTAATTGGATGCCCTGCTGCATGATCTCAGATCATCTGCATGGAGGGAATTCTTTTTATTCAGAGTGGATTCAAGTGAAGACACAGACATTTCAGAATGTGTGTCCAAATGAATATGGCTGTGTTTGCTCTTTTTGGATCCTCTGGAGGAGCAAGAAGCATTGCACAGAATGACCTCCTCACTGTCACTTCTCTTGCTGTCCTTGCCACTAGCTCTAGAATGAGGGGTTCCTTGTGTGGAGCAGTATTCACCTTCACTGCTTTCATCTTCAATTGATTGACTGGGCTTTGTTTTTGCTGACACTGAGCTGACTTCATTGATTTCATTTTCTTCTTGCTCTGCTTCAAACTCTTCAGCCTCTTTCTTTGGGTTGGACTCACTGGAGAAGGAGGAGATCACTGCATTGTCATCAGAATGGTCATTCTGTTCACTCTTTGTTCTTGGTGTGGTACAGTTACTAGACTTGCTGTGCACACTATTGGCAGGAGTGGAAGACCTAGTGTTATCCTCTTGATTTGCCTTCTGAAGGCTTGAGGAGGACATGCTCCTATCCATGCTACTTGTTTCCTCACATACATTCTTCTTGCTCTTTCTGGACTGCAGAGATGACCTTGACATGGCACTCCCAACTCTGCTGCTTTCAATCTCTTCCACATCATCCTTTAAGCACTTCACAGAGGATACTTCAAAGCAAGTTTCATCTTCATTTTGTGAATTTGTTTTGCTGGCCTCACGGTCTTCAGGGGTTTCTTGAGTATCCAGGTTGTTTTCACAGCTTGAATGTGACATTAACCCCAAGGATGAAGGTCTCTGACTATTGCCCGTGCTTGTTCGAGTGTATTCTTGCTGGTCTTCTCCATTGGAAGCAGCTGTTGACAAATCACTTCGACACATGCAGTTTTTAATGGATCGATATGCTACTCTGTTCTCTATAGTCTCTGAGTAGGATGAAGACTCTTGCACAATGTGCTCAGAGAATTCCTCACTTGATGTGGTGCGGAGGCTATCCACAGAAGCCATTTTCCTGTGGACTACTCTCCTTCGGGAAGATGTGCTGGAACATGATGACCGTGTGTGCCAGGTGCTTCGTACACTGGGCTCTCCCCTCTGGGATGTGTGCATGGGGTTCTTCCAAATGTCATAGTCCTGGTGTTTCTTTCCACAGCTATGACAATGAGCCTCATCACATTCTGATTCCTCAAGTTTCGACATGTAAGAATCAATATCACAGGGATATAATGACTCATCTGCCTCGGAGCTGGCTTCTGGGTTCATTTTCTCTACAGGGTGTACTCCATTGTCCTCCTCTACACCTGACTCTTCACAAGGCATCTGTTTCGTCAGATTGGACTTTTTGATCTGGGTGGACCACTGCAAAGTCTCATCATTTAGCAAGCGGAAGCGGACTTTCATCTCAACAGACAAGCTGCCATCCTTGTTCACATGTACCCGTTTTTCTATGTCATCATTGACCAAAGAATGGACCAGGTCCCCAGGTTTTGTATGCGAACAACTGTTTGAGAATGGTACACCGTTATCTGGTGAGGCAGCGAGACCATTAGGATACGACTTTTCTGATGATAAAGAAAATCTCATTGACCTATTGCTTGATGCTGTTCGTGGATGGATAACACTTTTTTTGGCTTTCAGTCCGAAGTCCACTGGAGTTTGAAATAAGTGAAGAAAAGAAAGATGAAGACAAATGTGAACTCATATAAAGATGACACAAAATATATAGATCAAACCCTCCAATTAGTTAATACTGATATTATTCTATTAAAGCTAAGCCTATAGCAGTTTTAATAATTCAAAAATTCGGCTTTGACTAAGTGGTGACCATAAATGTTAAGTTTTGAGTGAATAATCTGCATTAAAATTTTTTATACATTTTTTAAAATATAAATTGAAACACAAACACCTTTTTTTTTTTTTTGTATTAGGTACTTGCCAAGAAGAAAAATTTATATACAGAGAGATATTTAGTCTCAGAGTTCCTCTGTTTTATCATGATGTAAATACCCTTTTATTTAACTGTGCAAGTTTTCATCTTTCTTATTCAGTTAGTGAAAATATATGGTGAAGTCACTCCCTTCCTCAGCAAGAGGTCAAGTATCACACATTTATATCGCATCATCCATTTCTCCACTCACATGCCAAGAAACACAGGTATGGCCATGAAGACCAGAGCAGCACTCAGACCCTGCAAGGATGTGCCACTGTAAATAATTACAATGTTTATTAAAAAATGAAGACTAAAAGACAAAGGAATTGTAAACTGGTGATAGTTGCAAAGAAAAATCATTGTAGTTCTAGAAGAAATCAGTGGTAGTAAGGGAATTTCAAGAATTGTAATTCAAAGCACATCTCTATGGCCAAAGCAGTGATCTGCATAGATTTATTGAGGTCTTAGACCCTTTATTTCAAGCAGAATACATTGTTGTCACGCTGTGTCAAGAGATACGCATCTATCTTGTTTCTAATATATGTTTAGTTAAAGTTTACTTCATACATAACTGGGCATATGGATATGCAGCTGAATGGGGGGCATTTTAGGAAGGAAGAGTTGAACATAAAACACACCAAACAAGATCATATGAAATAACTCTTATCTAACCATCTTTATGAATTTGAGCTGATATATTTGTTCAGATTTTTGATGGACAAAGTTTTAATTTATTTGCACTGCTCCCTACAAATTTTTATGTCTTGAGCAGAGAGTGTGGGATGCCTCTGTCTGTAAGTTTCTACAACTTGTTAAAACACAAAGAGGGCATTTCCTGGTTCCTGGTATTGACAATGGAGAGAAACAGGTGCACCTCCAGAGCATGCTTCACTTCATCCTAAAACAAAACACTAGTATGGGTGAGATTAATTGCCCTTTGGAAATGGGAAGTTTCTTTTCATAGGCTACTGAGGGTGACTGATTTAATTACATGATGAAGTGCCTTAGAAGTATCATCCTGTGTAATCTATGACATACTCCTTCCTGAACACAACCTTTCCATAAAAACATGCTTTATTTCAAAAGGGCTACATTTCAGCTGTAACCTGTAGGAGAAACTAAGTCTCCTGCTGACAAAAGTGGGCATCCTTTTATCCTGGTGCAGGCAAATGCAAAGTGTGAGCGTTATATGACAGACAGACAAGGGGATAGAGGATTCGTGGGAAATCTCAAGAGTTTGGGGAGTCTCAGAGGCAGACACAGGAAAGGAGGGAGTTCTGGAAGGAAAAGGAGACACAGAGATATGAAAGAGGAAGGGAAGTCAGCCAGACATGGGTAGCATGTAAAAGAAAGACTGGAGGGTGTAGGGAGGAAATCCTAGAAGGAAATCAGAGAAAAAGAAGGGGAGGATGGAAAGGGCTGGGAGGCAGAGAGAGGGAAGTACATTTTCCACATGAAAACTGCACATTGGGGCAGTACAATAGGTGTCTGTAATCTCCATGTTGTGGGACACAGGCCTGGAAGTGACTGTGCAATATGCCCAAGAGTTTTTCTTACTTTCACTGTTTTCATTGACATTGTTGCTGTTGGAACGGGGAGTCAGGTTAGGCAGCTTCTCCACTGAGTGTTTCCTCAAATTCTCCATCAATACAGGTTTAAATGGTTCCCGGCCAACACACACCAGCACACTGGGGCAGTGAAGCAGAGCCTGCATGCTGTCGATCTAGAAAGAGAAGAACAAGTGGATCACCGTGAGCTGATACAGCAGAACTAGGTTCTTCCAAGCCCAGAATCAACTAACAATTAATTGTCACTTAAAATAAAACAAACATGGTTCCAGAGAACTTCAGGATTTACATAGCTTGTTGGCAGGCTTTGTTGCAGTTTTCTTCCATTGACAGAGAAGCTCTGCTACGTCTTAATCAGATCTTCTAAGACAGGGAAGATAAGGAGATTGAAGAAGATCTCCCAAGAAGGGTGGGAGATATTGCCTCAGGGAGAAGTACCTCATTTCTATTACAAGCATTTATATCTTGAGAAAGACTCAGGTATAATCAATGTGGTAGTGAGGAAGAGAACAGAGCTAGTGGATTTTCAGTTTCCCTTAGAGAGAATACTATTAATTCTTCTAATTAGTGCATGGGACATTGATTTTTATCTGGTAACTGCTACGTTTCAGATTGACCATTAGTTCTCTCCCTTCCTCTGCTCAGGAAGAGACAAGAACTGTGACTTCCTTAATATTACCTCACATACTGTCTCAAATATCACTTCACGTATTGCCTTAGTACAGGACTATGTGGGGCATTGTCCCTCAGAGCAGAAAGTGCCTGTGAAGGAACCTCCATTCTTAAGGCTTAGACACTGCCTCTTCATCTTCACTGCATGACCTGTTTCTGGATTACACACCCAGTCATTTATGTCAGCTGCAGCTAGCAACAGAGAGCAGAGCTATATATGGCAGAAAGTCACTTTTACTCAAATACAACGTTTACATCTCTAAAGGAGCAGGACTTATCTTGTGACGTGAACTGGCTAGACAAAACCCGGACCCCTCTTCCATCTTGGTGCTGCAATCTCTTAATTTGAAAGACTGAAGTTAAGATCTCAGGTAAAATACTTGATGGCTTCTGAAACAATGAGAAGGCTCTCTTGCTGTCTGAGAGGACTTTAGAGTGGCCAGCACCTGACAGCTTTGTGCTACCAGAGGCCTGTACAATCCAACTAGGATGTCCCTTCCTCCTCAGCCTGTTACATCAGGAGAACATCTCTAAAGCATATAGGGAGCTCACCAATAGCAAGTGATCACACAGCAGGTTACCAAGATGCTATCTAGCACCGGTGGTGGGCTAAACACTATCTTGCCTGTGAGATGCACCCTGACCTCACTGTGTCAGTTAATTGTCAGTCCTTTAGCTAGCAACCGAGTATGGAAGAGAACAAATCTCACAGGAGCTGCGATGACAGTTCAGCAGTTGTCACACATGCTTGGCATAACAGTGCATGAAGGGTGGATCTCATGCTCTAAATATTGCTATAGCAAACAAATGAAGAATCAGGCACCCCTCATAGCGCAAGCCCTCATTTTGGGGAATGCATTTAGGCTTTTCTGAGATTAGTACCACCAGGGCTTTGAGAGGTACGAAGATAATAGTGCTGGATCTTGTGCAAGTAAGAGGAGGGTTAATGTGTGTAGTGTGAAAGAACAAGACAGAGACAGATACAACCACATTCAAGATCCAGTTAAATGCTTCTGGTAATTTTGCTTAAAATAAAGTATACAGCCGCAACTTTTTAGTGGGAATACAATAAACTTTCATCATCTTCCTATCATTTTTATTTATTGTTTGCACTGTAACACTTGTGACCTGAGGCCCATTGAGTTTGTTGCTATAAAAATCCATATTAAGACAAGCTCTGCTTTCTAAAGCTTAACTTCAGACTTTCAAATTAAGAGATTGCAGCAGCAAGATAGAAGAGGAGTCCAGGGTTTGTCTAGACAGTTCACATCACAAGACAGATTCCTCCTCTAGAGAGGTAAATATCAATAAATCCACTTCTGGTCCATATATTTCTAAAGGAAACATCTTTTTACCTCACTTAAGAGGTTTATAGAGGCTATAATTTAATAAATTATATATTTTTGAGCAAGTTTTTGCCACCTGTATATTCCTTTTCCTTATTTACTTTGTTGCTGTTATTGCTGTTTGCTTTTTTTATTCCTCTAACGAGATCTTTTGTCCTGCCCTGATACAAATAGAAAAATAACAAGGCTAAAAAAGGAGAGAGAGAAAAGGACAAAGAGGGAGACAAGAAATAAAACGAGATATGAAATCGCTTCTGCCCCTAATGTAAAACTATCTGTCTTTAAACCCCCACTAAGTTTAGGAACTATTCATGTTTGTAGAGGACAATTTTTCAGTGAAAGCTATTTTTTGCACAGGACTTTTCCTCATATGGTACTGTGTCTGTGTTTAGACACTTCAATCACACTCATCACTGCTGCGTTATGTGTGTAGAAAATAGATGGTGCCAATGACACAGTTTCAGGAATCAATGGAGCCCAGCCAGCTGAGTTACTGAATTTATGCATACTGCACAAACCAAATCTGATCATATGCAACACACTTGTGTTATGTGACTTAAAATAAAGAGTCTGTCATGTAGTATTTCTGGCATCATCAGCTCTTTAACAGTGTTTATACCTATAACACATTCTTTATTTGTAGTATCTTGCAAGCTTAATTGCTGAATTAATAACCATAGAAATTCTAAATCTGGGACATCAGCACTTCATAATGATTCATTGATGCTTCATTGTTAAAAATATTTTGGGAGTTGTAAATACAACTGAATGTTTCCTAAGGGTTAAATAAATCATTTTGCTCACCGTTGATTTGGTTTAATTCAATATCCATTCTGACTTTGCAGTACAGTGCTGTGGAGGTGGGATAATATTTCACCTTGGTTTGCTCAGCGCAGACCTTTCCCACACTGCTACATGAATCCCATCCTCTCATCAATACATCACTGCCTGGACTGTACAGAAGACATCTATCTCTGGGGCAATCAATACGGCATTTTTTGCTACTGCTAAATTATCTCAAAACAGCATGTCCCCTCTTAGATGTTTAGCAACTTGCAGCTTGCTCAGTGTGTCCAAGGATGAGGCTCGTGTTCTTTCTCAGATTTGCTCCTTTTTATGGAATATATAAAATTTTTTTCTAATGTGAAGGGATCAGACCCTAAAGCTGCAGGCATGCTGGTACCTACTCTTACTCCTGTATGTGCTGAGTAAAATACTGGCCCCATTTCAACCAGTGGCATAATGTCTTTTCCGAAGTCTGTATTACACTAGGAAACAACATGAAAATTGGGAACTTTGTTTTGCTATTCTTCTAGAGAGGTGATAGTGTTCTGCTTGAATGTAACAACCACCAGGCAAAGAGTTATTATGACTTCTGTAACTGTATTTTCCATGCACTTTCTGCCATTGATTTTCATGCTGGGGGAGGAAACAGGAAATCAAACAGAAAACTGGTGAAGTGGCTTGAGAAAAAGATTCCAAGATTTTGCAATAACATCATGATGAAAAGCAGACTTGGTGGCTATTTATATTTTGAAGCACATGAGCCCCAGAGAAAGAGATGAAATATTAGATCTGGTTAAATTATGTGAAAATAAACTGATACTGAATTTCTGTTCAGAGTATGTAATAAGTGGGAATGGTCTTGCAGAGAGGACAGTGTGAATTCCAGTGTGTATGGGATGCTGCTCAAGTCTAAGCTATGCCTCCCAGAGCATGACCCTAGCCTAACTCTCAGGAGCTTTCTTACTCCAAAGTGATTTGTTCTGGGACCTAGATTTTTATAAGTAACTACTACAAAGGAACATATTGTCATCATCCCTCCTGGATAAAATGTGAAAACCAGGGAACAGACATCCTTCTGAAAGTGTTGAAAACAAAGGACAGGAAAATAATAGCTAGATTTTGCCTCAGATTTTGGACATTTACAAGTTATGTCTGTAGGACTGAACTAGTCAACCAAGGCTGTATAGTCCACGTAGAAAGGGCAATTCCTGTACCCTGCACTGAACATCTTTGCTAATGAAAGACAAATCATGCTCTGGAGATGCCTCTTTCTTCCTTGTCAAAAGAACACCTTGAATTGATTAAGAGATAGGTGGATACCTGAGATAAGGCAGATGATTATCTCTGGCAGCCATGACCACTCAGTAGTTATAAGTAAGCATCATCTCAGCTGAACATTGAACTCCAGGGTCCCAGGACTGTCCTCCTACTCAAAGATCATATTATTTCAATGAGTTGTTGCTGTTAGCTGCTGTTTTAGGAATAGTCATAATTAACTTCAGCTGAATAGTATCAAATGTGGCATAATCCCAATATAAGTAAAGTCAGTATTAGAACTTGTCAGCACAACATATATAGAGAGGGAGACTACCACTGCAATAAATACTAAATTATTTTAAAGGGTCCTTTAAATTTCCTTGCAATTGGTGAAAAGTCAGGACTTTAGAGACCATTGTTCTCTGACCTTTACTGAATTGGGTTATTTTCAAATTTATTTATACAGATAATACCATTTAAACATAAGAAAATGTTTGGTATTTTTTTCACTGTGATGGTGGCCAAATACTGGAACAGGTTGCTCAGATATATTGTGAAGTCTTCATCCTTGGAGATATTAAAAACCCAGCTGGACACCTGAACAACCTAATGTAATTGGCTTTGGAAAGGGATTTCTTTGATGAGATGATTGCCAGAGGTCTCCTCCAAACTCAGCAATAGTGTGACTGTGATTTATTGTAGGGGAGGTAGTTGTTATTTTCATACAGATATCAGCTAGGGGAAAAATGTGGTGGAACTGAAAAAAAAGAAGGTAGATGTTCTTATCTGTTTTAGCTGTCACAATCAGTGGAGGACAATAAATGCCATCGGGATGTGTTTCGTTTTAAAGAAGCAATAAACCTGAAGATATTTTGTGCTTTCTTTTAATGTGCAGGGTAGATCAGAAGATGCCACAGTGAAATTATATGGTGGCTACTGTTTGGTGAGCACAGATTACTTCCAACATTAAAGTGGTTTTTTGTTTGCTCAGAGATGCCACTTATCTCTTCCAAGCAGTAGCCTGCAAGGAAATCCCCTTAGTAAACAGTTCCCACACTTCCCTCAGGCTGCCATAGCAAGGTTCTTGAGTACCCATGCCAGGATAACATATTACAAGAAAACAGTATTACAACCCAGTCCAATTTACCTGCAAAAACTGAAGTCAACTGATTGTGAATACTTATAATCTGGTGATCACCTAAAGGAGTTGTGATGGAGACAGGAATGCTCTGCCCTTTATTTCTCCATTAACTCATCACACTTGACTGTAGGTCAGCTTTCACAGTTTAGGCTTCTTGAACACTGGTGGACAACAATTAGTATTTCTGGGTTGAGATCTTTCCAACCCAGGAAAGCCACCTGATACAGATGGTACATCCTCCTTTTGACATGCCTGCCTCTTCCACTGACCAGAGAAAAAGTCAATCATCTCAATGCAGTTGTCTAAATATAGTTACCTAGAGCAATTTGAGATGTTCTAGGGTATCTAATAGGTGCCTGAGGATGGCACACAGGATCCTAGACAAATACAAGACCTGTGCCCAACCAGACAACCACCTGAAAGCTAAGCAAAAAACATCTAGCATATTTATATAGAGACAGTTAGACAATTACATGTCTTCATTTGCAACTGAATCCGAAAAACGTAGTAAGCTCACGAATATTTCAAGCCATGATAAATGGAAGAAAATGGAAGAAAATTAATAGCTTATGATGAAGGTTTTTGGTGGGTTAGGAAAGAGTTCCTTTGTATTGCTCAGCCCTTTTGTGAGTTCCATCAATATAATTACCCTATCATACGAACTCATGAGAAGGGTTGCTCACCTTTAAGGCGCTTGATTCCCAGAAACAAAAATTCACTAAGCAAAATCCACAGGGAACAATTTCTAGCAGTTTGCACTCCTTGGGCTGAAATAGACTCCTGTTAGTTCTATTGCATAATCCCTGAAAATGAAATTAATCTCTAATATTATTGTAAAAACTGATCCAAATCCCACTATAACCTATAAAGAGAAACTTGCTGAGCTGTACTCTAGATCAGGAATCAAGAGAATTACAGATGCTGTGAGTGAAGTTCTGCACCAGAAAGCAAAAATGCTTGCTCTGTTGAAGTATTTTTGTTTGTATCAGCCAAATTCTGGCTGACAAACCACTGTGGTCTCTTAAAGATTAGGTGCAGCCATGTGAAAAAAATTGCAATTGCAACTTGCTGTCCATTAACACAATATGCCAGACTCTTCCAAGGAAATGTCTTCAGGTTTCATTAAAGCCCTTGTACTTCCGACAAAAAAATGATGATTTCTCAAAATAGTAAAACTTGTGTTTACTTGAATACCTCATTATCTCATACCACAGGAATTCTCTATCACAGTAAGATAGGTCTTGTATGGGTTGGTTCAAAAAAGTTGGATATTCTTTCCAAGAAATATGTTTCATAGCTGTTACCCTAAACCCCACTGGGGAGGCCACTACGTATAAGGTGGAAATGAAAGAACATCCTCTGTTCTGAACTATGGGGTTTTTTTTCCAGTTTGGGTATTATCCATTGGAGGATGGATTGTCTCCATGAATGTTGCAGTATCTACCACAAAGGGGCTGTGATCTCAGCAAGGACCTCTAGGTGCTACTGCAACACAATTAATAATAAAATGTCTCCAATACCTAAACAGAAGAAAGACAAAAATAACATCTCTAAAATCTGGATTCTCTTGTTTGTGGAGAACATGCTATCCTCTGGCTTTTCCCAGAGAAGAAAGAACTTTCTTTAACTTTACCCATCTCAGAAGCTTAGTTTTTATGAAGGTAAAATGCAGGAGATAGTTGCTTGGTTTTGCTTTATCTTTTTTAACTCTGCTGGCTACCAGCCAACCAAAGACATCTGAGAGTTAGAGAAAGACAGAATGGGGAAATAATGCAAGACATGGTTGAGATCAGAAGTCCATAAGCTAACCCACCTTATAAAGAAGTGCAGAGATGCGAGGGAGAAACAGGAAAAGCTTGTAACAGACATGTTGAAGAAAAGCCTAACAGGCTGAGTTCATTGCCTATCATGCTGACTCACTGCCTCGTTTCCTTGTGCTCCTATGTCTGTTCCCATTTGTCTTTCATTCAGATTTACAATTTTTGGAGTGCAAGCAGCCCTTTTGTTTTGCAGTTTTATGACTTTCACTGCAGGGGGATCCGGGCTTGGAACTGGGGTGTCTCTGTTAAACAATAATTAGTATTTTTTCATGCAAAGAACTTATTTTCCCTTCCTTCTTTGCACTGGAGGAATTAGAGAGTGTTTCTTCTGGGGAGTGGTTTTAAAACTATGATAATCTGTTGGTCAGAAGGTGATTCATGGGGTGTTGCCACTCTATGCCCACACATATATTAGCAAATTAGTAGAAGAAAAGAAGGAGGAAGGTGTAGGAAAGTGTATTACTTGAGCATCACTTTCTCTAACATCAGCACGGGCCAGAAGGCTTTCTCCACCACAACAGAAGGAATACAGAACAAGAGATAATATTGAACTCAGAGCAGGGAACTATTGCATGGATCTAATCCCCTACAAACTGTAGCACTCAAATGATTAGTCCAGAAAAGAATACACAGCATCCCTTCCATCTACCACAGCAAATCAAAATTCATATGGTCTTGTACACACCAAATCAAATGTCAGGTCCCAAAATCCATATGCAGGAAGCAGAAGAGATGCTGGTGTCTTAGGCTTCTGCAATAGTATGTAATCTGCTAAACATGAATTACACACTGCTACCTTTATTTGATGCTTATATCATGGTAATATGGGCCAGTTCCTTGCTCCAGATGCTGAAATGCAGCAATATAAGATGATTTGTCATATCAACACTTCTGAAACCATCAGCCTCTTCTAGAACTTTTCAGACATGAGCTGTCTAGTTTTCTGTGTAAACCACTGTGTAAAGCTACATGAAAAGTGATACCTTTGGGAGCTGTGGTCTGGAAATCAGGCAATGAAACACTCAAACCAGCCAAGTAAAATACGTGAAAGATAGAGGAATAAATGTGCTGCATTGCTTTCTCAGTCAACCACAGGCAAAGATCATGTTTAGCTATTGCACTGCTGGCAGCTTTTCCTGGAGTGCTCACAGATGCTTTTTCCCATGTGTGTGACACTTTGCATATGCATAAAGAAGGTGTTCTAAGTTTGGCCCTGGAAATAGTCTGGAGGAGCATGTCTTTCAGCAGTCCATGCGAAATATTACAATCAGAAGTTCAGTGGCCATTGGAAATCATTTGGGTAGCAGCAGAAAAGAGATGCCACATGGGAAAAAGGGAAGGAAGAGGAAAAGAGGAAAGACTGAAAAAAAAGACATGAAGAAGGCAGAAAAGTTTTAGTGGAAAAGGTGAAGAGGACAAAAGGGATAAGAAGTGGTTCACAGCCTGGTTTAGTTTGGAAGACAGGCTGCTAGGATTGTGTGAGGGACGTCATGGTTACTGCTGCTGTGGAAGATGAGTTGGTTCCTGATGAAGACTGTGGAAGTCTTCCTGAGTACTTCTACTGACTGCTGAATTTAGCTGGGGAGGTCCTCACATCACACTGACTTCATATGCAAACTTCTGATGGCCTTTTCCCTAGCCACCCACTCTGTCAGCTCAAAATGCTGTCACAGACTGTCCTACTTGTGAATCAGCCAAAGAAACAGAAAATTGCTTATAAGGATGCAAATTTCAACACAGAAGAGAGTATTTCTTAGAGAGTTTTGACTGCAGATATTTTCCACCTTCTGACATGCTGCATTTCCTCATTGAAATCAGAGTCCACCACCTGCCCCTTTGGCAATGGGCTCATTAAATCTGGTCCATCCGATACCAGCATTTGAAAATTATGAGTCAGACTCACATCCACCCCACCCCAAGCACCTGCCCTCATCCTCTCTGAGGGCAAGATTAGCTTAAAAATTGTAAAGTTCTGAGAAATGCTAAGCATTTCTTTCTTCTGATTAGCCTTGTGGTGACTGAGTCAATGGGAAGGATGTCGTTCATGAGTTCAAGCTAATTCTTTTGACATAAAGTTCTCTCTTACTCTTTTTATATGGGAAACATCTACATCATGGATAAAAAGTTATTCCAGCTGGAAGCTGTGGGAGGAAAGAGGTAAGCACAACATAGATGTGCTTCAATTGTAGCACTGAGACTGAATATATAAACCCTACTGCTTCTAGAGTGAGCTCATAGATCTATATGACGTTGTTCCATGGTCTTACCCAGGTGTCCTTTTGTGCATTGTGCTTCATTGAGCACTATGGATAGAGGCTATGAACTCCAGAAGCTCAGGGCATAAAGAGAATCACATTTACCTGAAAACCCTAGTTTAACTGAATAGTTTTCTTGTTATTGAATCCAGGATTTCAGTCTCAGTTTACAAAGTGCAAATTTGAAAGCTGGATCACTGTTCACTTCCACACAGGAGAAGTAGCTTCCCTGATGTTAAATGAATTTATTTCAGAAAAGATACAATTTGAAAGACAATTAGACATTGCTAAGAACTGCAGCAGAATACTCTGGATTCTTGTTTGGGGTCCAAAAGGAAGAAATAAATGGTAAAAATGCAAAACATCTTCTCTTTTCCTCTCCCATTATTGGCAAAACCCCCAAAATTTGTATTTGGAACCAGATTTCCCTATTAAAAAAAAAAAAAAAAAAACAAAACAAAACAAAAACGACCACCACCAAAGCAACACGCAAACACAAAAGAAAAGAACCGCCCCCCCCCAAAAAAAAAAAGCCAAAAAACTAACAAACAAAAAACCCCAGCTTTTTCCGCAAAAAATCTTTGCAGAAACAGTGATTTCTACTAAAGGTCCTTAATGAAAATTCACAGTTTTTCCAGGAGAGGGTGGAATTCGGCTATTTCTTGTACTGTAGGTAAATGAATAAACAGAAGCATGATGTTTGCAAATATCATTGCACATACTTAATAATATGATTGGATAATATGATGCCCTGGATTAAATTCAAAAGAATTAGAGAATAATTACACTTTCCTACATTATTATTGAAAGAACAAAATCTCCTCAGGCTAAGGGAATCATTTGCATTTGGTATATGTTAGATAAGAAATTATTAGATTTGGTATATGTTAGATAAGAAAGTGGCCAGCGCACTCAGGGTCCATTTAACTACATCTTGTAAGGCATTGGGCCAAATGATTTCAGGGCATCTCAAAGGTTCATAAAACACACCTGGATATGAGTCTTCTTATGGATCAGGTTCATGGAAAGTTTTGCTGAGGTTTACAGATCGCTTGTGTAAATCTCATTGGAGTCATTGTGGTTTTGGCATGGAATCAGAGAATATTGAACCTGAACTTGTGGTTTGTTTTTAGACTATGAGTCACACACATGTGGGTGGAAAGTGGTACAACTCACTTGATAACAACGGTTTGCACCACATGAGGGGCTGAAATTGATTGCAATTATTCATACCTGAACACAGCACAAAACCAATGTCACAGTGAATATGTCAACATGGAAACAGAAAATTAACTATCCCAAGGAGAGAAATTATCACGTTTCTTCTTTAATTCTTTATATACATGCTACATTTTAAACCAGCAATTTGCCTCCATGTATCTAATTTCCCTCTTGCAGTTCCATCAGGTTCTTGATGACACCTGTCATTGGTAGATACATCAAACACAATCTGCCTGGAGGATGCCTGAGATCAGTCTACAGTTGTCCTAGAAATGGCTGTGTGGATGTGTAAATCTGAGTCAGGAAATATGTCAGACAAGCCTGTTTCCTGGCCTTGCACCCTAGGGTCACTGTAAAAGCAGTGGTTATCATCAAGAATGATTTATTAATAATAGTTATGCCAATACCTTTACTAATACCAGCTAAAAAAACCCATTCTGTCTTTACTGCAAATTGAACAATTCTGGATCCAGGGCACTGGGAGAGGGCTGCCTATACAGTTAAATTGTTAGAATGGTCTTTAGTGCATTTAAAGCCTGATTTAAAGCCTGGCATTCTCCAGGGCAGATCTGGGAGTTAACATATGAGAGGGATCTTTTCTAAGATGTAGCTTGAATGTAGCCACCCAATTTTAGAGGCTGTGGGAATTAGACCCTATTTTGGAGGCTACATAATATAAATAGATATAGAGTGCCATGTAGTGTCAAGGCCAGCATATCCCGATATTATTCTGTCTACTAGAATAGCTGTATCCCATGGTGCTACTTCTGGTTGAGGAAGATTTTAGCCTGCAGGTTGCTGCAGACTGGGAAGATCACTGGGGAAAGAATCACTTTATATGTACCCTTCTGTCTTCCTCCAAGACTACTACAACTGGCCACTGCCAAAGATGACTTGATTAAATCCAGAATGGTTAGTCTTGCTACATCTTGTGTGTCTTGCTCCAAACTCTACACAAACATAGAAGAAAAATTAAGTACTTACCGCAAGGAGTTTCTAATGGCTAATCTCTTTCAGTCTCCAATTAGTGGTGCCTGAGGAAGCATTCCTTTGCTCCCCTGATTAACTTGCACAGTAATTCTCTGATGCCTCAAGGAAATTTGGTTGCATACAGTGCTCATTCTGCAATGTTCTTGCTTGTAGAGTCTAAGGGGAAGAGTCTTTCTGGTAATCTACTCTGCCTTTCTTCATAACAGACTCAATCAGACTCACTCATGAAGTGTAACAACTTACAGGCAGCCTTGAATGAGCCTAAGCAAAAGCACATCTAAGTCTTGGCCTGACTCCAACAAATATAAAACTAGCCACATCCCTTGGATAACTGTACTGATGTTTGATAAATCCCATTTAAGAAGCTTATGGTAATTGTGACCAGTAGCCATAAACTATGTACACTATTTGCCATAGCACAATGTGGTTTCAAACACCATACAAGGAGTAGTATTGGATTTTAAGGAAGAATTTGGTTTTGGCTTTGTTTTAATTTAAGACAGTCAGTCAAATGCAGGCTTCAAGATTCATGAGTAAGTGCAGAAATCAGGACATCTGTGACTAGACATGTAGTCAGGTTGCTGGGTTCCTGTGACTTAAAGAAGTCTTAATGACTGTCCAGCTGTTGGGCCCTGGATAATTGCCATTTGTAAGGGAAATCCTCTTGCTGTGCAGTTGCTGTCGTGTAATCCTACACGTCATTTCTTACAGTTTGTCTCTGAGGATTTCTGGCCTTTCTAGGATCTCTGCCTCTTTGCCCCTAGGGGAATTCTTCAGAGGCAGGCAGAAGAAATCTGCGCATAGGTGCATTCTCCTGTGGTTCACATCATGAAGAAAGAAAATCCACTAGGTTGTATAAGAATTTCCCAGAACAGAAATGAAAGTCCATCTGATGGTGAAGATAACATACAAATTTTACTCTACCTTTTTTTATCATGATAACTAATCTTAGTAGCACACCTCATTCTTTTTTTGTGTAGGACTGATGTCTCTAGTAAAAACTAAGAAAACTAATTTTCAACTGCCTCATAAGCCAAGTGATCTTCAGATGCAGACTCCCATGTCTTACATTTACTAATATTTAAATATCTTGAGTACTTTACATAGATGAAAACTTGGGCCTAGGTTAATTTTCTTTAACCTAGTCTTCTGACCTTCTTCTTTAGTTAATAAATAGGGGCCAGCAGGGAATATGACACACACGCACCCATCCTAAATGCCTAATAAGCTGATCAAATTTAGATGAATTAAATGCAGACCTGTCTGTCTTTTAGTGCACAAAATTGCACAGAGTTTCACTGGCAAGTTAATGGTATGTCAGCGCTAACTTAAATAACAGATTTCTCTCTATTTGGGCATTATTTACAGTTAATTTTCTGGAGAAGAATAACTAGTGGCTTGACCTGAAAAGAACTACATGATCTACAGTTTTTACTTGCTGAAAATTTAATTGATTCTTCTAAGCTGAAATTAAATCAATTTTCTCTTCAGTCCCATAGTCATCATATTAGCTACTGGTTTTATAAATCTAAAATCAGTTTTAGATTTAAAAACTGACAACAAAAATCATGACTAGTTTGGGAAGAAGGGCTCTTGGCCCTGATGAACTCAGTGCCCAAATACGTAAACACCTATTCACTTCAGGAGAACTAGCTTTGCCTTACTAGTAGGCAGTCTACTTGATGCTTAAGAATAAAAACACTGGTTTCATCTCAGCCAAAGCTTCAAGAGTTAGAATGAAACTTCAAGCATGTAAATACCAACAGAACTATGCTGGATTTATACTAACATTGGAATCAGGATCTTTCATCACTGTTTATACTGACCTGAGTTTTGCATAATTACTAGAGTCGAATTTTGGATTCATAGCACTGAAAGATTTTCTGGCCCAAGAGCGATTAAGACCCCTTAACCTGGGCTGCAGAAGAAACAAGCAGTGAATAGGCTGACTTTTCCTAGGAAGTTCATAAAGTATAATTTTGAAAATATGTGAGAGGTAAATAAACAGACAAATGAGAGCAAATACAGATAAAATAACAGAAAAGTAAGTGTGATCACAAAAGCAGGAGCTCTGCTGGCCTCCAATGGATCTTGATGCTCCAGCACTACCTTTGGCCTTACAATGAACCTCATCTGTATTAGGATTCTGCATAGGTTCCCAAGACCTTCTGAATTTGTACCATGAAAAAGATATAGAGGTAAAATGTTCCATTGAATGGCTTCATGAAATCACCAATGTGCCTTCCTTTTCAGGCAAAACTTTACACTAAAGTCAATTAAAAAAAAAAAAAAAAAAAAAAAGGAGACAGAATGAGGGCAATAAAAGTAAATGAAACAAGTATTTTTCTGGAGAAGAAAATGGACTGGTGTGCAAAACCAGTGAAATTTGCAGTCCAAAAGGTTCATTTCATTGCGAGGTATGATTGAATTACACTCAGAAATTTACCATAAACATCTGTGGACTAGGTAGACTATGAAAGGGAGAAAACACTTCTCTGCTTTTTCAAATCAATACTATATGAAAGAAACACAAAAAAACAAGCCAGTTCCATGTGTACATGTGTGTCTAAGTTTATACTCACGTAAATAGGACACCAAAGACAAGTGATCTGGATGTATTAAAACAGAGGCACTGGGACAGTATATGCCAACCATACTTTATGTTGCATAGGAGATCTAACTTATCATAAGATTTGAATTTAGATCTGGAATTACAGTAACAGAAGGAAACAAAAGGAGATTTGGAGGGGCAACACTCTCAGATCTATAAATGGCATTCACTGGTAGGAGAGGAGATCTTTCCTATTTTGTGTTCAGTTTTCCAGAGATCAAGAAAAAACTGGCAGCAAAAGAGAAATTGCGAACTTGTAATTAAATACAGTGAGTTATGTTATTCTAAGCCAGACAAATACAAAATCAATCAAGCAGTAGTTCAGATGCATTGTTTGGTTTATTGTTATTCAGCTAATTTGGCAAAACATGGTAATAAATGTCAAAAGTTACTTTCCATTCAATCCTAACCCTCTTTTCCAGACATACTGGCCTCTGTAATAAGTCTTGCAAAAAAAATTATACAGACACTTGATAAAAGAGACTTACAAAATTATTAAAAAAGAATTTGAATTATTACTCAAAGAGAATAATAGGAGAAACAAGGAAATATCCAAGAAATATGAAACATCCAGACACCTTTGTGTAGTCATGAAAGGATGGAGGATTATTTTCATTATCTCTATCAGAAAACACAAATGTAAGTATAAAGGCAAGACATACAGTCAAAATTTTTCTTCAGCACCAATTGAAGGAGGTTATTTAAAAAAAAAAAAAAAAAAAAAAAACACAAAAAAAAACCCACCAAAAAAACAAATAATCTGAAAAAATTGCCATTTTCACTCCTCAAAGAAAACATTAGTATCTGGTGAAAACTCCAGGATACAACTATTTCTGTATAGGGAATAGAGATCTTGAAGTTAAGGTAAGAAAACAAGAATTAGATAGAAGAGTAGAAATGATCCTTACAAAAGGAAAAGATTAGAAAATCTGAGATAGAATGAATTATTTTTTTTGTGGTTTAAATATTCTGTACCCAAGAGAGGAGAAACAGCTCCAGGAAGTCCTAACAGCAAAGACCACTGAATGAGCAGTAATGAACAGTAAAAAAAAGCAAGAGGTAAATGATTGAAATTAAGAACGGGTAAAAAAATCACTTTAAAGGATTCTCTAGGAAATATATTAATAATCACATATTTCCTAGGTATTTGTACTGATCAGGTTGGACACATACTCTACACAAGAATAAAAGGAGTGAAAATTAAATTAGTAAGGTACAGAAGATGAACTGCTTATTAACAAGTTTTATATGAAAATATGAAAATGTTCATATCCAAAAAAAGAATCCCAAGGGGCCATGAAGAGATTAAGTGTCTGATTCACACCCACATTTCTGCAGACGGAAAACATGGATGACAAAGTAAAAAAAAAAAAAACAGAGGAGAAGTTCTCTATGGGACTCTAGAGATTTATTGTGGAAAATATCATTATGACTACATAGAGGATAATCTTAAACTCTGTGGCATGCCAGAGAAGATAATCTAGCAGGAACAAAAAGCATCAATAAACTTGGGCTGAGCCATTTCCAGAAACAAAGGCTGAACTGAAGCATGTGATGAAGGTATTGACACATCATCTCCTGGTGAGATCTACATAACTATCACTTAAACCATCAGCAAAGATGTTAGCATGTAAAACTGAGTAGGTGCCATCAGCTTCAAACTCCACAGTGGCTTCTGCTCAGTTACTACCCATGTCATTCTAGCTGTGCCTTGCGACATATTGGCACGTTGGGATGAAATATAACTCTGAGAGAACAGATAACAGGATGACCACTACTGCAGAGATGAAAAATGCAAATGATAACTGCATATATTTACACAGAAAGAAGGATGAAGGTTGAATAATAATGACAATATTGTTCTTACAGCGTGTGCACTTAGTACATATGGCAGATAAAATACTGGTGTTTAAAATGAATAGAAGGAAAATTGTGGGAAAGTAATTTAAGAATCACAAGGAGAACATTAAGACTACATTAGGAAGCAGAAGGCAAAACTTTCCATTACAGAAATGAGTGAAAAGTCTCAAAAACGTAAGAACTGAAGAGGAAGCTACTACCACTAGCCAAGATTATTATCTCCATGTGGACTGAACAGGAGCCCAAGACTTGAAAACTAAAAAAAATCAGTAACAAAATAAAATACTTAACCATAAATTGCAACACATCCTAGTAGCAGGGTTGGGGTAATTTTTTTTTTTTTTCCTTAACTTGAGTTGGGTACATTTGTAGTAGTAAAGCAAGCAGTGCCAGACCCTTTTCTTCAGAAGTCAACCGAAGTAGCTTGGCTGCTGTCCTGGGTTCAGCTGCAGCAGTCATTTTTTCTCCTTCTTAGTAGCTGTGTTTTTGACTTTCAGCCTGGGAGCAGCGCTGATAACCCTAATGTTTTTAGTTACTGCTTAGAATGCTGCTTGGTCTGACAGAGGACTTTCTGAGCCTCATGCTCTGCCACGGAGGAGGGGAAGCTGGAAGGAAGCAGAGACAGGACACCTGACCTAAACTGACCAAAGAGGTATTCCACACCACAGCAAGTCATGGATGTAAAAACTAAGGGCAGGGACCTGGAAGAGGGGGGTTCACTGCTGGGTTGAGCTTGGCATTGGGTGGCAAGTGGTTGTATTCTCTTTCCTTGTATTTCTCTTGTCATTATTATTATTGGTGGTAGCAGCAGTGGTTTGTGTTATACCTTTGTTACTGAACTGTTCTTATCTCAACCTGGGGGAGTTGCATTCTTTTGATTCTCGTCCTCATTCCTTCAGGAGGGGGGGGAAGAAAGAGGGGGGAGTGAGCGAGTGAACTGTGTGAGAGGCTTAAACCACAACAGTTGCTCAAACACAAACTGGCCAAATCCAATCTACCTGTAGTGAATACTCCCAAGCCCTAAATCTAAAGTGTTGGGACACTTATTCTGGGCTAAGATCAAACCAGGGAAGACGCTAAGAATTTCACAGAATGGGGAGGAGAAGGATGCGATCCTGCTGTAACAGTTTTTAATTTAGTGGAACAGTGTAGCTGTGGTACACAGCAAACTTGCAAATAAATTCATAGAAACTAAATGAAAAAAAGAGAACCTAACCAATTCTGAAGCCATCTAGACACCTTTCTTTGACCAGCTCCATGTTCATTGGACTGCCAGCTTAGTCCCAACACCTATATGGGAGCTTAGCCACTTAAGTCACTTATGGAAACGTTTGGACACTGACATGCAGGTAGCTGAATCTGAAATTAATCCAGCTCCATATATCCACAGTCATTTAGACAATTACTTGGAAAGTAGCTGTCTGAACTGCCTATTTCTTTCCTTTGACTGCCGAAATAGCCTTGGGCATGGAATTGTCCTGCCTACCATGCAGTTGGCTGCAAGTCAGCCATTTTTTTTTTACTTTCCTATTAGGAGAAACACAGACTCTAGACACACTTAGAAAAGACAAATCCCTCAATAGGGTAGCCAGCACGCTTACCTTGGACTTGGTCAACTGAGTTTTAGGTCATAAAGTTTGGAGATGAATTATCTATTTGTTTTTCCTAGGCCATGCTTGGGTTGTCCGCAGCTAAGTTTTGTTTTTTGCTCCTGGGTCCTTTTTCATAAACCCTCAGTTTCTCAGCAAGATTGCAGTTTCATTTGTCCTGCATATGTGGAGTGGCACCATCCTTTCCCTGGTGTTTCATTTCATCTCTGACTGCAGTCAGCTTGATGTTTTTTTAGCCTCTAGACCCATAGGGCTGGGAAAGCTTAAGCAGTAAGAGGCTCAAGAAGGACTTTTTCCTTGGAAAAAAGCACTTTCCAGAGTGGTGAACATAATAGAAAGCACTGTGATATGACATGTGGCCTCCACCAGGAAATATGGCTCCGGGCACCATTATCCTCTCACTCCATCCTCCATAGCTGCACACTCCTGTCCCTGTTCCAGGTCAAAATTATTTGGGCTAAATATATTCTATTCCTCCAACTTTTCCCCCTCCTGGACAGGGGGTCATTTGAACCCAAGTCATTTCAGTCATCTGGTTCAGAAAGTGACATCACAAATGGCTGTAATGTTATCACTGAGGAGCTTGCACACAGTACTGTAAAGGTGGAAAAAGTGGCACAGAGCAGGGTAACTGCTCTGCTCAGCTACATTGCCAGGGATAAGTCAGGCTAGCATGTGAGACCTCTTCAGAAGAAACAGAAGTACAGGTTAGTCTGCATTACAAGGAGGTGGAGAAGAAATAAGGAGAATCTTAGTTTTGTCAGGAAATTAGTTTGGGAGCAGAAGAACAAAGGAGTTGTCATGCCCTGACTTTATTGTCAGAGTCAATTCCAATCAGCACATTCACCAATCATCAATGAACAGGACACTATCCTGTTAGGACGCATGCAACTGCAAGGTGCCACCTAGGGGCCATGCTATTCGGTTGAATTCCCAGTTGTTACCTACAGAAAAATTAAGCCTCTGTTGGGACATTCCTCCCAGGAGAGGGTGGGAAACCTCATTATTAGAAGTTTGAGGTCTTATACCCGGCTGCAAAACACTGAGCTTCTGGACTTCTGTCAGAAGTTGCCTCCCACTCACCCAAAACAGTATCTCATGTATGAAGTTCTTGAATGGTTGAACAAGATTCTTCTACATCACGCCTTCATGTAATTAAAGGGGAAGTAATTTATGTGATATTAAGTACACAAGCCCAAAGGATTAAGATGATGTGGGTAAAGCACCGGCCCCATGAGCTAAAGCACTGCTGAGGTGAGTAGCTCGAGAGAAGACGCCTTCAACACCTGATCGGGGGGAGGCTCAGAGCCCAGGACCCCAACTCAGAGCAGTGAGAGCCGCGGCGGGAGCCTCGAGTCCTCGGCGGGACGTGCCCGGAGCCGGCAGCTCAGCGAACGGGAGCAGCGGACTCACAGGGGCAGTGCCGGGAGGGGCGGCACCAGCGCTGACCGGGTAAAAACTGCCCGGGGAGCGGCGAACAGGGCGGGGGGAGGCGGTTCGAGCGGGATGGCGAGCACTCGCCCTATGAGCAGAGCTCGGTCTGGGAGCTCTGCCCTGGCTGCCCCGGCGGTGGTCAGTGCGGCACCCACACAGAGCCATGGGAGGGGAGGATGCGGTGCAGAGCTCGGGGTGCAGAGAGCGCCCGCACTGCTCTGCTGAGGGGAGGGTGCGCCA
>JANRGW010021253.1:0-24636 GCA_024733675.1 Psilopsiagon aymara
ACTGAAAACATTGGTGTTATCAGCGCTGTTCCCAGGCCAAAAGTCAAAAACACAGCACTGCACCAGCTACTAAGAAGAAAAATGACTGCTACTGCTGAACCCAAGACACAAAAGGACATGAGACATAGTTATTCTGACAAATGGAGATTTCTCATATTGAAAAAAAGAATTAATAGAAGCTGCCATGCCACATCGCTTTTCCTGGATTCTACAAACTAACAGATTCAATGAATCAAAGACAAAAGTACAGGGTTTTCCTTTAAATCCAGATAATGCTGTGCAAGAGTAAGGGTGGTACAGAAAATATCATGTTAGAAAAACAAAAGGGATTTGATGATGTTATGCCTCAAACTGCCTCTTAGGCATAGTATTAACAAGTTAAACATTTACACTAGATGGAAATGCAAACAAAATAAAGAGAATTATTTCAAGTGATGACATTAGTTAAATAATCTTTCAGTTTGACATCTGCCACATTAACTGTAGAGGCACGCACACTTAAAATAGATACATTTTACTATGAAGATTTTAATCTAGTGTTACTACAAGAAGCAGTTATGCATACTAATCAGAAATACCAGAGATATCTCAATAGTAAAACATTCTGTCCAATTAGTTTATTCAGTATAATTGGTGATATTTTAGAGAAGCAGATCTTTTCACGTCTATAATCTCTTAGCTGTGGATTCTATAAACACGCTAGCAAAACTAAACATATTAGAAAAAAAAAAAATTAAAAACCCCAAACCTGGGGTAGTTTTTAATATTGGGCTCATAACATCTGATCTGAGCACTCTTCACATTGTTGTACTAATAGCAATCAATATCAGCACACTGAAAAATGTTAGGCCAAAGATAACTCAGTAAAGAAGCAGCACAGGAAAAGATTAATATAGAATTTTAATGATTAGTTTATAAATGAGTGCCTTCACTTGCTGAAACAATGGCAGTGTCCAGTGGAAAGTAGTGAGGGGAGCTGAGGTGCCCCAGGAGCACAGGGAGCACCCCTAGCTCTGCATCCCTCCTCAAGGGTTTGTAGTTATACACAAAAGCTCATCAGGCAGCTCTAAAAGCAATGATACATATTAGAAACTTCTCACTGAACTGAAGTACTGAAGTACCTGAGGAAGAGCTGGATGGTGAAGAAGATGCTTCTTGTTTGCCCTAAAAATTATGGTGATTATAGCAGCGACAAGCTGGGCATGAAAGACAAAACATCAGCAGTTGTGTAACCCACTCAGACAACTGTGAATTCTGTTCACTTACGACAGCAAGGGGCTTGTGATTCCTTTGAAGAAGGGGAATGGCCTCTGGCAGCAGCCTCTATGGAAGTGTCAGTGGTAGAGGAGGGATGGCAGCAACCAGAGCATCCCCTCCTGCCCTGCTTGGCTTCCTACGTGCTTCATGTGCTGTCCTGGTTCCATCCTCTCCCTCCTCCCTGCCAGCACCAGGTCAGCCTGGGGGCATGGAGAGCAGCTGCCCCAGTTCTCCGAGGGAGGAGGCGGCCCTGCAGGAGGGCGCGGTGGCCATTGCCTCTGCTCTATCCCCAGCGCCACACATGGCAGCTCTCCCTTCTTCCTCAGCAGCAGAAAATGAACTGGGTCGGCGGGAGCCGGTAAGTGAAACTTCAAAGGCTTCCAGAAGTGGCTCCACTCTGAGTACTTGTCCTCTCACAGCCCCGGCACAGCCATGGTGGGTGTAACAACCCAGCCCCCCTCACAGGCCAGGCTCAGCCATGGTGGGTGTAGCAGCCCCAGTGTCCCCTCACAGACCAGGCTCAGCCATGGTGGATGTGAGAGCCCCAGTGTCCTCTCCTGAACCAGACTGTGTGACAAGATGCAGATGTGCTCCCATACCAGGCAGGGCTGGTCATGTTTGCCTCCACAGACTGGGCTTGTCCTCAGCATCCTCACTAATGGCAGTGATTACCATTGGGGAAAAATATGTATAGTTCTTGAGATTCACTGAAACAGTAAAATAATCCCTAGGTTGTAACATTAAAAAAAAAAAAAAAAAAAAAAAAAAAAAGGCCAAACTAAGGTTACTATTCAGTTTCTTTAGGTGCCTATCTACTAGAAATGTAAGCCCTGCAGATTTTGTCAGCCATTTGAAAGCATCTTTGTGAAACACACCTTTATAGTCATCTTTACTCCAGAATCAAACTAAAAGGATGCCTTACCCATCTGGAAGTCATCCCAGAAAAATGAAGTTTCTGGAATTTGCCTGTGTGAAGCAGGTGGAAGGGGCAGCTTCAGTTTGAGAAAAAACCCTAACCACTGCAACTTCATCCTAAATACCTATCATGCTACTCTGTAAGGAAAAGCAGCATGTAGGAGTACTGCACTCAGCAAATAGGAAATCACCTTGCTGCTTTCTGCTGCTGTTAATTATCTGCTGGGATTCCTCAGTGAGGCTGGGATTTACATTTTAGGTAAATGTTACGCAAGGGTAAATGTTAGGTGCATATGTTTAGAACGTGTGTTTTAATTTTAAGCATGGTGAAAAAAGAAAAAAAAAAGTAATTCCAAGGGGATAATCCTTATTTCTAACTCTCAAAAAACAGTCCTCATCTTACCAACCCAAGGTCTGCAGCCATGCTCATGCTGCTCACACCAGTTACCAATTTAACCAGTGAGAAATGTAGTTTAAGGTATAACTGTCTTTTAATATTGCACAAAGAACAGCAGCTTGATAAAACTTGTAGTGACAATCAATTTTTCTTACCTTTTCTACAAAATGTTTACAATATTCTGCGAAGTCCCAAAAGGTAGAAACTTGTATTGTGCTCCTTTGTTTCCTTTGCCAATATGGTTTTGTAACTATGTTGCAGCATGACAAGGAAATTTAGGAGAAATTAATGTATTAACAAGGATTTCTTATAATTTTTTAAGAAATTAAGAATTGATTAAATGTTGCATTAGAGGTCAAATATGTAAAAGCTTTTCCTTCTGAATGTTCAATGTATTTGGTAGCTCTAAGACAGAATGTGGTCCTGTACATACCTGAGTAAGCCAGTATCAAAGTGACTTCAACAGACTTATGTTGACTTTACTACCTGAAGGTTTGATCCAACATAACATAACATAACATAACATAACATAACATAACATAACATACATAATTTGTGTCTAAATTCTCAATACCATTGATGAGAAATGCAAGCCATGACTCAGGATTATACTTTTACAATTAAAAAAAAATTTATTTGTACCTTTCAGGAGCAGAATCATACTGAAGCAGGAAAGGAGAAAGCAAAAGGTAAGCAGTTCTAGACATCTTAGATTTTACATTGTTACTTAAATGCACTAGTTGATTCATTTAGGCAAAAACTTTCAAAGCATTTGGAGTGAGACTCAAAGCTATAGCATAACAGTTGTAATGTTTATCTAACTTCATGCAACTTTTAGGACAGAAGTCTTGTTCTAGGATTACTACACTGAATTCCAGCAGGAAGAGGAGGGAGTAGGAGAAGGCATGAATGAATGAATTCACCCAATTTAAGTTGTACTGAATTACTTCTGTTACTATATTTTGCTGGTATGTGCTGACACATGGGATTGCTTGAAGCCTTACAGTGACAATCACGTGGCCAGCTAGCCTAATACTTACACATAAACACAGCTATTTTCCTGGGCTACATAAAAGAATGTTAGGCTCACTGAAGTACTTTGTTTGGCATTTGCAAACGTAGGCCAGCTTATTTGTATTTTGAATCTGAAAGTGAAGCTATAGAATCAAATTTATCCATGGCATAGCAGAAGACATTTCAAATAGGAAAGAGGAAGAAAGCAGTAAGATAAAGCAGTTATAACTATAGTAAAGATAAGTCAATTTCCTCCCCAGCAGCAGGGAAAAAGAGTGCAGGGAAGCTCCATCACTGTGGCTGGTATTCTCTAATGACCAGGGCAGGTGCATTGACATATACAGGAGGAGGAAAACCAGCTGACAGTATGGAGATAATCTCAGAAATTCAAACCTTTACCAAAGCAAATGCAGGAGTAACCATCAGCTTGTTGTCCCTATAACTTTCCCAGACTCCTGGAGGCCTGTGAGTTCTCAAAAGATCTGTTTTTTTCAGGGATTCATTTGTCTGAACCACAGAATTTACATTACAACTGTGAAATTTGCTTCAGTGTAGGAAAGAAAACAAATAAGATAGATAGGATTGTTTTAGTAATTTTATAATTACTAAATTACAAAATAAAGTGGTAATTACACAATTAGTAGTAATTTAGTAAATTAGAGGTAATGGGAAGAAAAGACCTGAGACACTGAAGGGGCATGGGTGCATTTTGGGGGTGTGGACTCCAAAGCAATATGAATTTTGAAGTGTTGATGTGTACATAGGGTGAATTTACCATACTGCAGATATTCTTCTTAATTGAAGAACAGGTGTTTTCCATAGACGGTAACATCTTAGAATGATAAAGATTGTGATATAATAAAATATATGGGAAAATAGTTACCAATGGACATGGTGAGTTTATTAGATACATGTAATCTGCAATAATGATAAGAATGGCATTTCAGAAGAAAAGCTGATGCTATTTTGTGTTTTGGCATAGCCTTTGGTTTTTAATATCCTCGTGATTAGAATAAAGAAATCTTACTGGTTTTATTTATTCATCTGCTGTGCTTGATGCCAATGGTTGTAGGATAATTATTAATAGTCTCCTATAAAATGGAGATTTTTTTGTTTCCTAAAATTTCTATAGTCATCTGCCTGGTACATTCAAAGTGTCAATCATCTCTGTTTATTCCTTGCAACAAAAAGCTTTTCTGGAGTCCCAGTCATAGAGATTTTTCTTCTTTACTTTTTTCTCTTTTTTTTTGGTCACAAGACTATTTTCTGTGTCAAGAAGAAAGTAAAATTTGGAGAACAGTAAACTCTTTGTGTCATTAGAGATGGCTGTGTGTATGTAATCTTGCTGACTTATTTGCCTACAAGTTTATAAGCTGCCTAAAAAGCCCAAGTTTATTTTTTTTCCTACCTTCTTCCTTGCAGCATTTTGATATCTTTTTTATTTTAAAGAAATATTTTTAATGATCATACAAAAAGTTTGAGGCGTGCGTGTTTAAAGATTAAGCTTTTGGCATCAAGAGAGCAGTGATTAATTTTGAATATGACCAAATTATGCTTGCAGTCTTTCATGGTAAAAAAAATAAAATAAATAACAGTAGGCAGGGTGTGAGGATTTAGAGATTTAATTGTGTGCTTTTATAGTTAGGAATGTTTGCTAAGTCTTGCATGCTATTTTCAAAAGGATTATATATGCTGCTAACTTGTCTCTGAAGCTTCTATCAAAAAAGTTATTCTCTCTTTTAAAAAATCTAGGAATTCTTTGAAAAGAAGAAACTTAAATCAAAGATGAAGCTTCTGGGAGTGTCATCTCCTAAAAGTTCAGCAGTCAGTTTAGATCTCCTCAATCTATATGTTGTGAACCAGATATCAACCAAAAAAGACAACCCTGGTGAGTTTCGTATAACAGCATTCTGACTTCACTGCTGACAGTCAGTTGTCCTTAAGTATTACTGCTGTTATGTCAGCTCTTGTTCTTCCACTTGAAACTTAATGCTCAAATAAGTGTTGTGTTATTTTTGAAATAAACAATTGTAAGTAAATATAAAAATTATGATTGAATAAAAATTCAGGAAATAAGAGGAATCAACCAACTTTGGCTACTGTCTAGTTCACCTTTAAACCCTTGTAAACTTGTGCATCTTCCTCATTCCATTCATTAATTTTACCTTACATCCTTTTCTTTTTCCCTTTGTCATTGAATGTGTCTATTTGTATTCCACTTCCCTTTTCACTTTTGGGGGGCATTTGGAATAGCCTGTCAGTTCTACCGAGAGTATCTTCCTTAAAATCCGTAACTAAGCACCTAAAAAACGTCTGTACAACTTGATTCCTAACTCTGTAACTGTGGTGCTTAGAGACATTGGTTTAGGGTTGGACTCAATGATCTTAAAGGTCTTTTCCAATCTAAATGAGTCTATGATTCTTATCCATTGTGACATATTCATAAACCAGATTGTGGAGGATTTGTTGTGTGCTCAGGGTGATTAAAAGATGACTGAAGAGGGCAATAAAGTTTGTCTACACACAGCAGCTGACTATAAATAATTTTATAATGCCATTTAGAATAAAGCTCTTGCATTGCTAGTAAGGAAGAAAGCAAAAATATGGCTTTAAATTAATCAAGATAATCTAAAACAACAGCTTTTGTACTTTAGGGAATATTCAGAAAGCTCAAAACTTTCTCCAGACTCAGCACTGACATTCCAGATACTTTCATTGCAGCAAGCATGAGGAAGCCAGTCCACATTGATATCACTGAAGATGTAAAAATACCTGTTAGGAGGCACAACATAGAGCTTCCAACATCACCATTGCATGCACAACGTATGCCTAACTTAGATGACATCCAGAACAGGTACTTGTATAAAACAGGCTATAGTTAAGTTATAATAAAGTCCTGGAAAAGGTATTTCTTGTTGGTCGTATATCTGGGGTATTAAGTAAACATAAATACACCATTCTAAGATGAAGTTTCACAGTCACTCCTGGTATTCCTGTAGTACTCTTTCTATGACAGAGTAAATAAATGTATTCTAAATGAAATACTGCACAAAGCTGAGATAAAAAAAAAAAAAAATTCTTTACTTAATGTCAGGTACATACACTAAGTTTATCTGACAGAGCTGGCTATTCAAACAGCCTTTTCCACTTACACTGTTTTCCCATTCAACTTCAAACACCCTAAAGTGACTGACTCACACAGTGACTGCTCATAACTGCCTAAGAATCAGGTCTGTTTAAGATGTGTGGAAAAATATTCTTATATTATTTTGAAATTAATACTCAATGGTTTTAATTTTCTAGACCTTATATCTTGTATTTCATAGGCTGGTTTTATTCATTTTACAAGGTTACAAAAGCAAGTTTTGAACAGCAGAAGGCAGCATCTCTCCGAGAAAAAAAAATACCAGCATAATGTGAGTTTATCATTCTCACTGATGTAAAGCTGAAAATGCGCAGCAGTGACTGTATTTTTAAGTGATTTTTGAAAGAGTGACCCGATCTCATGGATGCTGAAATCTGAAGTCTTCTTTGAGGCTACATTGATGTGTTATTTGCCAGTCATGTTTTATATCCATTCCTGCCATTTCTTACATATTTCTCGAAAAGCTCACTTTTCTGCTCTAAGCTAGTCACAAAGGACAGAGACTGTGGGAAAGAGATTGAGGCCAACAGCAGAAAACTAAAAACAATATGCAGAAATGTGAAATGATGAAATGTAAGCAGCATAGACAAAAGTTGAATCTTTAAGAGGAACTTAAGTACAAGTCTGAGTGGATACAATTGCGAAGTTCATGCAGTCATTGAGGTTACAGTGAAAAACATTCTCTAGATGGATTTTTAAATGGGTTTTTTTAAGACCTGTTCCACAAAAAAAAACAATCAAACAAAAAAAATCCCCCAAAACAAGTTAGTAATTCTGTCAGAAAACACTTAGTTTGCGTAGCAATGTAGCTGTAGATACAGTGACATTCATGAGTTTTGCCTCCAAATTTCTACTTATGTCCTGATCTGCTTGATATAGCATTGTTGGTATCACAACATGTTGGATTGTCTCTTCAATGGAGTCAATTATTTTTCATTTTACTATCTAGGAACTAAGTCAGCAGATAAATTACCTACACATCTAGTGCTAAAAATGTATTTGTACCCATCTGTCCTCAGGATAACATTTGTGTGCATACTTCAGCTTGAAGTAGGTACTTAGGTGTTTCCCTGAAATAAGCCCTTATTACTGTATGATTGCCATGAAAAAAATCCAATCAGAATACATGAAACTTTTCTCTTGCTGTTTTATATGTGCAGAGATGTAAAAGATACAAAAAGGTTTATTTACTTTTAACTTTATGCTGACATCAAAACATTTTTGGGTAAATAAAATGTCCCTGTTATGTTATGTTTTGTCTAGTTACCACAAGTAACAAAATTAACATATGCTGACTCTATTACGGAATGTGAAGACAGCACAGCAAGTGCTTTTAGTGCTTGTCCATTGTCTTCTTCAGTTTGCTGGTCCTCTAACTGTACACAACTTTCAGAAGAAAATCTGAACACAAACCTAATGGGTAACACTTGGGAACAGACCTATGAAGAGAAGCTGCAAACCCAGGTTGGATGAATATTTTGTCATTTCCACAGAATTATTTTAAAATAACTTTCATTTATTTGGGGTGTAAAATTAGTGTAGTGGTGGAGATAATTGTGAACAGTCAGCATTTCTAGTAGGCTGGTATTGACAATGAATATTCCATATACAGAAATGTAGTTCTTTTATTGTTGTGAAATGCACTTAACTTGAGCTTTCATTCACTGAGCTTCCAGTATCACTAGTATCTGCAGAAAGAGAGATAGTCACATACCACTGCCTTGCTTTTGTTTCTGGCTTGTAAAGTTGCTTAAAGAAAGCAGAAATGTATTACAGTTATAAATAACAGCTTTCTTAACTGTACAGTTAGTGTAACTGGGTACAGTTATAATCCCAGGTGATCACCATGTAATTTGTAATCATGCAGTGAGTAACATAGTTCTTAGAGTATTCATTTCTGTGCATGAAAGGATTATGGAGCTAGACCTCCCGGAGGCAATTGCAAGGTACATAAAGATCAAGAAGCTGATGAGAGACAGCCATCATAGATTTACCAAGGCCATATTATGCCTGTTGAACATGATTGCCTTCTGTGGTGAAATTACCAGCTCTATGCATAAGGGAGAGCAGCAGATACTTTGACTTTAGGAAGGCTTTTAACAATGCTTCTCATGGGATCCTAGTAGCCAAAGTGGGGAGGTATGAACAAGATGAGTGGATAATAAGATGAGTAAAAAACTGGCTGTAACCATCATGCTCAAAGTAGTTGTCTATTGGCTAAAGTCTAATTGATAACAGGTTAGTAATGGCAGGAATCCCCGGAGATTAATATCAAGTCCACTACATCTATATTTATATTTATATTTACATTTACATTTACATTTACAATTCTGCATGGAGACCTCATAGAAGCCTTGCAATATCTGAAGGGGGCCTACAGGGATGCTGGGGAGGGACTCTTCGTTAGGAACTGTAGTGATAGGACAAGGGGTAACAGGTTCAAGCTTAAACAGGGGAAGTTTAGATTGGATATAAGGAAGAAACTCTTTACCGTAATGGTGGTGAGGCACTGAAATGGGTTACCCAGGGAAGCTGTGAATGTTCCATCCCTGGCAGTGTTCAAGGCCAGGTTGGACAGAGCCTTGGGTGGCATGGTTTAGTGGGAGGTGTCCCTGCCCATGTCAGGGGGTTTGGAACTAGATGATCTTAAGGTCCTTTCCAACCCTAACTATTCTATGATTCTATGATTATTAGAGACTCCTACAGTGGTACAGCGTGCACTCTCAGCACCATAAGAAGTTAATGCATCACACCAAATAGGCAGAGTGATCATTAATTATGTTAACAGGGCTGCTGTTCAGTGGAATCTTGACAAGCAGATGTCCACCATGAACTTCATAGAGTTTAACATAGAGAAACCCCACACATCAGGTGATTGATTGAATAGGCAGCAGTTTTGCAGGGAAGGGCCTAAAGATGCTGTTGGGCAGAAAGTTGTCCATGAGTCAGCAGTGAGGCCTTGTAGCAGCAAAGGCCAACTACATAGAGGGCTGTATTAGAAAAAGCATAACTAAGCAGTCATAGGGAAGTGAGTATTTCCCTCTGAGCAGTGTTTGTGACAACACATCTGAAATGCTGTTTGCAGTTTTGGAACTGCCAGTACAAGAAAGAGATCAACAACAGTAGCAAAACCAATCAAGTGCTGCAAGAGCAAAGAAGGTTTGCATGGCCTGGGAAAGAGAAGGTTATGGAGATGTGGGGTGAACTAACTGCTATCTTCCACAGTCCAAACAGTCTCATAAATAAGGCAGAGCCAGAGGTACTCAGCAAAATGTCAAGAAGTTGCAAGTTTCAACAATGGAAATTCTGTTTGTATGGGAAAAAATATTGTCACAAAAGTAGCTAAGTACCAGAAGAGGCCATCCAGACAGGTTGTAGAATTTCAGTCCTGAACAATCCTGAGAAATCTGGATGAACCTTGAAGCTGGCTCTGCTTTGACCAGGTTGGACTAAACACCTCTGAGGTTCCTTGCAGACAACAGCTTGCCATGATGAATTGATAATCAGTGGAACTTCAGCTTGTTACAGGCTATCAAACTTGTTCATACTAGGGGAGGTTAGAGTGCTCAAAAGACATTTTGCATAATAACAGTAATATGGAAATTATATTAACATAAATATGGAAATAATAAATATTGAAAAGTATGTTATACAGTACTCAGGATGTAAGGAGATGTGGGCTTCTAATGTAAAGATAAAAACAAAAAGAGTAGGAAAACATGTGTATTGTTTGCAAACCCAACTTTAAAGTTTTAAACACTGTAACTACTAAACATATTCAGAGTTTGACAGCTTCTACTATTTTGTCAGCCAGGAAATAGTTCTGATCAAGACCCTTGGGTTACAGAACCTCCAAGCCAGTGTATTTTCAGAAAGTCTGATACAGTGCCTCAGGAACTGTTAAAACCATTGCATAGGTAGGCAGTGATTTTACATTAATGAGAGAAATAATAGTCAAGTTTAAGTAAGAAAAATACTAAGATAATCTGAAGATTATTGCTATTTGATTTTTCACTGATTTTGGTGCTTTTCAAATAGAAATTGGAATGAAATTGAAAGACTGAACATACCAAGCTATTTAAATTTGCTAGAAGCAGAAAAATATGAATTTTAAGTAGGCACTTGGCACCATGATCTAATTTTTGCAACATCACAAACATGATGGTGTTATAGGATTCACTCCAAGCGAGAAGCATGGATTTGCTAAGAAGCCACAGGCAGGGAAGCTGCCCCAGCTCTCATTAGTTCTGGCCACTGTTGTTGATGACCTTGATGCTGTAGTCATTAGCAACTTCTCCACCTACATTGTTTTTATATGGGATTCCATGAACACAGCATTTTATTTTTTTTCCCATATGTGATTCTACTATAGCTTTTTTTTAAAAAAAAACAATTGTTTCAATAATATTTTTATGAGAATATACACTTTGTTTCTGAAAGAATGGATAGAAATCTAGAATACATTTCTTTTTGCATATGCTTATTAAAAATCTTTTTAATCACAGAGGATTTAGGGCCAGACTCATTTATACTAAACATTTTATTTTAGTTTCATTCCGGTGCCTTTTGCCTGGGATCTAGGGGTCTTACTGGGCTCGTTTTTCTTTACTCTTTTTATTCTGTAAGTAAGTCTGTAGTCTAGCAGAAAGTTCCTGTCAGTCTCTAGCTTTGGCTGAATAGAGCCATTAAAAGGCCATATATTATTTTGCTGTTCTGAAGTACCTACAACCTGTTTGCCTAGGGAGTCAAGTAACTGATGAACTCACTGACCACATATCTAGGTGAATACAGCAGCTTCCAGTCTTAGCCAACTTAACTTTCTCTATTCTCTTAGCTTCTTCCAGCTTTCTCCAGCAAAACCTAAAATAAGGATAATCTTTGCATTGCTATGTATCTTGATGAATTCCTGATGAATATCTTTACATTAAACCCTATATAACCTCATCCCACCTACAACTCCCCTTTCATTTCTCCACAGGCCTTCAGGCCTGCACTCATCTGCTTATGGCACTTCCATTACTCCTCTGCCCATTCATGGCTCACTAACAACATCTTTCCAGCTGATCTTCAAATCCATTTCTTTGTATCATGCTTGTTTTCATCCATGGTAGCTGTAAATTTTTCTATCTCAAGAGCTGGTAGTTCTCCTGCGAAGGGAGATTCTTTCACTGTATATGAAAAGTAGAGTACAAGTTTACACAGTTATTTAATGTAATTGTAACATACCAATGATATAGCCAGCATGCATACATCTGAGAATTGTGGCACCTCAAGATCATTAAATATTAACTAAAAAAATTAAATGTTGTATTTCCTCATCTGCTGCCAACTTTTACTTAGCATTACAAAATGTTCAGCTGGAATAAAGAAGGAGCCTCTGCTTCACAAAATGGTTTTACCTTCCTCATATAGATCTACCGAAGTTTTTCTAGAAACAAACTCTAGTGTGTTTTGCCTTTTAAAACTGTTCTGGGGAGGTTTCTGTATGAAGAGGATTCCACTTTCTTGTTTAAGTTCTGTAGAATCTTCATCCATTTCCAAGTATTCACTGATCAAATAAGTACAGATTTTTTCTCCAGTAAGAGCTTTCTGTACCTTATATGAGTTTTCAAGTTCCATTAATAGCATTGCTCCCTCTGTTTTAAAGAAAGGGCATTTTTTGAATGGCTCTTGTCAATTTTCTGTGCTTCAGATGCCTCTCAATTCTTTGCTCAGATTTTCTGAAAGGTCAGTAACCAGATCAAGCCTAGAAAAAAGCTGTGAAGGTGTTAGGAGCCAAGTAAGTGAAAGCATGATAGCTTTTGTGCTAATGATGCTATGGCAGCATTTTCCAAACAACTTCTATCAGAAGCGGTAAACCAAAATGTCTGACTGGCCTCCTAACACAGAAAAATCCTGTGCTGAATTAGGATTACTGCCCTCAAGTACAAATGGAAGTCACTTGCTAAGACCAGGATTCAAGCAGTACACGGAGTTTATCGTAGGCTTCCGGTACAGGAGAGAACTGTAGTCTTGAAGAACAAACTATTTTCGTGAAGGGAAGAAAAGCTGCCTTCCTCTTTTCTTTCTTTTTTCCCAAAGTAGCCTTCTTTGGTCAGCTGGTGGAGCAGCAGTGACATACTGTGGCTGATTTTATAAACCACACTTCCGTACTCAGGAGGGTGTGCTCCATGTCTTGGTGCTTGGAGACATGAAACAGAAGCCCTTTTAAATCAGTCTTACTATAAATCTGAAGTAAAATGCAGGACAGTTTATCAGTTGAAATAATATACATTTGGGACAAAAGTGTGATGGGCAGTAAAGTCTTTGAGATTTTTATCATCAAGTTATCATAATGTCATGTTAGCAGTATTTTGCTTACTTATGTACTGAACAAACTGTTTGTTCTTTTCTACTCCCCCTTCCTGTCATTCCCCAGGCTAGACTATATGAATTTTTCCAGGAAAAATCCAGTGATAATGACCAGAAATGAATCAGAAGACAGAGAAGGAATAAAAGATGCATTGTTTGATGTTGCGAAAGAAACTTCAGAACTGAAACCCAAACAAGATGGAAGTGATTGTTCCTTTCTGTCACTGTTTAAAGATGAGAGCAAACCAATCAATATTAATCCTCCCACAAAGCATTTTAATCTTTTTGTTAACCAAAGCAGCACGGACTTGTTTTTTGTGGATCCTGATGATAGAAATGAAATGACCAATAAAAATTATTCTTATTATGCTAGAGAGGCTTATCCTGCAACCAATGAAAAAAAAAGTTCTGTAGACAGACACCTTGAAGGCGTTTTCACAGCTCCAGAACTGGTTTTACTTAAAAGTAACAATGTCTTAAGTGCAAGCTACCAGAAAAGCAGTGAACTTCATAACACCCACCTGCAGGACTGTCATGAGGAACAGCACTACTTCATAGCCTCTGAAGAGAAAGGAACACCTTCAAACCTTGAAAATATTGGTGTGTGATAGTACTTTAAGGACGTATATTTTCCTTTTAAAGACATATGTTTTTATAACCAGAGATGTGTCTGCCCTGACTGAAAAAAAGTCATGAATCTTCAGGATACAGTGATTTAATTTTAAATCAATATTTAAATTATCTTTTAAAGTTCACAGAAACATTTATTTCAAATTACATTTATGCATTTTAAAATCGAAGGTTACTTTTTTTTTTTATTTTAGAGATTTCTGCTTATCACCATGATCAGTGGATTAACTTACAGGAGAGTGTGCAGAACTATTCAAGACAAAAAAGGTGAGTGCCACAGAAATTATCAATTCCTTAACTAGTGATAGCTGCAGAGATGTTGCTGAATTGAAGACGTCCTACGAGGACATGAAAGCAAAATTATAACCAGTATTACTGAGGACTAAAGTTTTCTCAGTGGAAATAGTTGTGAATAATGTGAATAAACTTATGCTCAGGTAAGCCCTTTGTACCAGTGTTCATCTGCCCATAAAAACCACAGAGAAAGTCTGCTTCATGGGACAGTTTTGAGGCTCTGAAGCTAAGCTGCTGCTCTGACTTGCCCTCTGAAAGCCCCTGTCTCCTTCCACTGACTGCAGTGGAAGCTAATTATCTTCCGTCAGCTAAAGTTAGCAGGTGTGAGTGCCCCATGTTTTACAAAAGACTGTTTTATCAAAGACTCTGATCCATAACACCTTCCATTTTACAAAGCAGCAGCACTATCTTCTGTCATCTCTCATAATAAATTTGCATTTCAGCGTAAATGTATTTTGTGAAAAACAGATGATTGATGTTAAATCTCAGGTTCAGAAAGAAGTGCAGTGATTTCGATAGTAGGAAGCATTTCAGACAAAATACAATTTGAAAGACAAAAATGTCACCAGGAATGACTTTAATTCAGAAGGAAAAGTACAGCAGAGGAAATCGCTTACCAGAGAACTCTGTGTTTGCATCCCTCAGTGATGACGAGTCTGTGGGAGAATCAGCCTGGAAACAGAACCAGCTCTTTGGATTTGAAGAGGTAACTTTTTAAAGAAAGAGATGCGATTTTTTATCAAACCTATTGTTTGCAGCATTAGAAGGAATGGCCACAATAGTTAGTAACTGAATATAGCTTCATTGGATTAACTTCTGTGGAAGCTTCTTTTTCTGCCAGACAGAACATTTTCTAGTTAAGTGATTCGGAGAGACAGCTCATAATTTCAAAACTATAATTGACATGGCTTGATTCATACCTAAGCTCGTATCTGAAATACATTGTGTAAGCAAGTTACCCATTTACCCTTAGGATCAGATTCTGCAGGCAGTGCTCAGACATGATATGCAGGACACTCCAGTATTATAAAGGAGCTTTATGCCAGCATATGTATAAGTAGTCTCTTAGATATTTTGCCTGTAGAAGTCACCCAGGTACATACAGTGTTGCTCAGGTGTTTTGTACCTCTTAAATTAATTTGCCATACAGTGCAGTGAGTCCTTTATGTACTACAGAAACTGAATGTTCCCCAAATAACCTAAGGTGGTGATCCAGCTGAACCCTCACTATTAACATTTCATTATTTTTAAAAGATCACAACAGCACAAGAGTTCAGAGTGAGTTCAAGTCTGCACCAGATGAAGAAGGGTTAGTACTATTTATACATTATTAATTACAAAATCAGGTTTTTCTCTACATGTGAAACTGAAACAGTGACTTGTAAAGCCAGGGAGAAGTGTTTTGATCTTTTCAGGATGTTACATTTGGTGAGGGTTTGTTGTTTTATTTCATGCAGCACTGTATAAAGACAACTAGCATTACCAGGTAAATAAGAATTATCTGTGTTTCCTTTTCCTTGAAGAGATAAATTCAGGTTAACTAACTCCTCTCTGGTGAGTATTACACACATATTTATTTTACCTTGTCCCATTTCCTCCAGAGTTGCCCACTAAACAGAAAAGCCAGCTCTGAAAGTAGGGGTAACTGCTAAAATCCCTATGAATTAACCCAAAAGAGAGTACAAGAATATTGATCTGAACACCAGAGCTGAAGTTTACTTAACATCACCATATAGTAAAAGTTCCAAGTAGACACCAGTAACTCTATTCCTGAGGACATCTGCTGATTGGAAGAAATCTTGGACATGTTTTCTATATTAATTAATATCTTCATTTGATGTTTGACATGCCCAATTTTACTCATCATTCCACATGTGGAAAGAGTGAGGGGAGACAGTAGGGAGATTCCACATCTTTTTTGCTCCCTCAGCAGCTGTAGGAGTCAGCCGCGCTGCTGCGTTTCAGAGCAGATAGAAAGTGGCCCAAGGGCCTCCAAGAGAAAACCCCGTAACTTGTATGGCAGCCAACATGTGCAGGGGGATGGTTACATTCTTTCCCTGGCCTTGCTCTGCAGTCTTTTCTGTTTGAGTTGCACAGCTCTGCCTCTGGTGCAGGCTGTTGATTAACAGCGTGGCTGAAGCTTTGGTAGACCTATCTCACACTTCCTGTTAAGATGCGCTGTCCTGACAGAAGAATTGGCTGTTGTCAAGAATTAGATTGACCTCACTAACACTTTATTCTTTAAACGGTATCTTGAAATTGGATTAAATGCAGAAATGTTTAATTCTACACACTGTACTTGAGAATTGGATGTTTGGGGAAATTTTTGGTGAGTTGGTAACCTTTCCTTCCATCTCGGTTTTCAGATGTGGAGTCATCACTCAGCAGCCAGTCTCCCAGTTACTCCCCAAGGCAGGCAGAGAGCTGTTTCAGCTCCAGTCCTGACATGGTGAGTACTGCCCCCTTATGGGTTTGCAGGGGTTCATTTGAATAATACCTGTATTTCTGAGTGCATCTAAGGGTGGGTATAGCTGGAATGTTATTTATGGTTTTATTTTGTACAAAGCAACTTCATGTGTGAGGAAGACAAGAAATTATAAGCTGTAAGTTTTCCTAAATAGTTTACCAGACTCTGGCTCTGGATAATGCCAGGCTAAATTACAGTAATATCACTGTGGGAAGATGCTAAGCAAGCTTCTTGATGTGTAGCTGCCTTACATTATGTGCCTCAAGCTGCACCAGGGGAGGTTTGGCCTGGATATTAGGAAAAATATCTTGACAGAAACAGTGATCAGGCATTGAAACAGGCTGCCCAGGGAAGCGGTGGAATCACCATCCCTGGAAGTGCTCAAAAACCACGTAGATGAGGCCCTCAGTGACATGGTTTAGTGGTGGACTTGGCAGTCCTGGGGTAAAGGTTGGACTTGATGTTCTTCAAGGTCCTTTCCAACCTATTTGATGCTATGATTCTATGCCTGTAAGGCAGGAGGATTTGACACACTGTGTTTTCACCCATTCTTGAACACAAACATAACACAATGTAGGAATGTAAGTTCTGTATGAGAGTGAAGATGTGCCTTATCCATTTTCTCTTTCACAAAGGCCAGGAACACACCCTTGGAGAAAGAATGGGGGGTCGGGGGTGGGGGAAGACAAGAGAGAAACAAAACCAAACACAATCCAAAAAGCAAACAAACAAAACCAGACAGTTCCGGCCTTTCTGTATATTTCATGAACTTAGTTATTAGTTAGTCATTAACTTAGCCCTTAGTTATTGAACTGCTTAAACAGTTGCATTCACTCAGTTCTGTTCAAACAGTCTGAAGAAGAAGACACAGCCCAAAAGATGGAATATAGGAATGAACGGTCCTTGAAGAAAGGTGATGCCAACCTAGCCTCAGCAAGCACAGAGCCTCCTAAGACCTCTCACACTGGAACTGTGTCTCTCCAACCCAGCAGAATTTTGACTAGGGAAGAAGCACACCACCCTCAAGAGAAAAACTCTACTTTATGTGCGCCAGAGGAGGAAAATAAAGCCCACACTGCCCCATCTGAGGGCAGCTTGTTACACCAAGTCCATAAGGGAGAGCCTGTCACTCGCAGTAGCCGGCGTGATGTCTGGGTGCAGACGGAAGGCTCTGTGATACAAGTAGGTAAGGTGGATGCTGCGACCCAGTGCGGCCCTATACCGGTGTGCAGCTGTGGGCGCTCCCTCCCCTTGGTCTCGAGCACCGCTGGAGGGCACAAAATGCCAGCGGAGGAAGAGCTGCAGCCTCCAGACTCCGGAACCGTGGCAGCACCCACCGCATTTTCTCCTAAAAGCGAGGATCTGAGTTTAGCTGGCAGAACGACGCTAGAGGTGCTGAACTACACTGATACAATGAAGGAGAGAGAGAAGCAGTGACCAGCTAGGACAGCGCCTAAGGAATGTAGTTCTGTCCTGTTTTCAATGTGCTTCATTTAATTGGCTTATTTGGATTTTTCTATCCTGTTTGGACAAAATGTTGGTTGTTTTTTTTTTTTTTTTTTTTCTGTTTGTTTGCTTTGTATTATTATTAACTATGGATTTCTATCTACCTCTTGCTGTCTTTAACTATGAATTTCCACAGATCTCCAATTGTTAACATAGGATTTTACAATAGCTTAGTAAATATAAACCTTAGAAATTATCTTGGCTTCTCCACCATATATATATAGGATTCTGTAGTTTGGGATTGACTTTGCTTCTCTTGGAGGAAGTGGAAAGGTTCTGATTCACTTCAGAGCATATTTATTTGATGTGGCTCTTAGTTCAGAACTACTGTCAGATTTTTAGCCATTGTAACAGCCAAATTAGCCTTTGCTGCTTGTTTGGACTAAATACAAAAATGCAAAACAACAGAAAACGTACATCTGCACACGTAGATCAGAAAGTGATTTTAATAGAACTAATTAATTATTTTTTACCAAAACAAACAAAAAATTTGATTATTTTTCCTTCCATAGCAGCTCTATTGATTCATTCTCTGGCCTGCTGATACTGACAGGTCTTGTATGTGTTTCTGTATTTTCCCTGCAGGTTGAAAATCTGAAATGCTTTCCTCTTCAGTATTTGTATGAAGTTAGAAATCTCAACAAATAAAAGTTTCTGATAAAATTGTTTCTAGGTGATACTCTTTCCTTCTAAATTAGTTCCTATTAAAGGCAGCAGGGAGGCTCACTCTGTTACTGACACCTTATATATCTATACACCTTTATTTGCATATACATCTATCTATATACATCTTGCATTAGCCAGCTGGCTGCGTGCAGGGATCCTCTTCATTGCAAACTTCACTGCAGTCCTCTTCATAAGCAAAAGCTATGCCGGAAACTATTCCTTAAACAGTGCAGATTTGCTCTTCCAAGCAAATTAGGACATTGTGCTTTCTCCCTTGCAGGCAACTGTTGAAAGATGCACTGCTCTTATTCCTATCAATCAGGTGGTTTTCTTTTATTTGTATGTTTTGTAATAGAAGGCTTTGTGAGTGAAGGGCTGTGTGTCACCCATCCTTGATGAGACCCATCACCATTCTTTGTCTCTGTTCTCATCATTGAACTAGTGGCTGTGTTTTCTGCAGGTTTTATTTTGGAAGCTAAAACGCATTTTTAAAAGCAAGTCTACATTGCTTAACAGTTTGCAGGTTTATGGCTCTGCCATGTTAAAAATAGCATCTAAGAAATTTCAGGGGACTTTTCTCTACTTGGAAGAAAATTGTGTTGTCTTTTATATATAGAAATGGCATACATGGGAAGTGGTTTACACAGCCAGACTTCTGAAATGTGTAACTATCATTTAGCCAATTTGCTGCCCACTTCCTAAGGCTTGACATAAGCAGATTTTCTTTTTTTAGGTTGCCTCAATTTATTGCCAAGGCAAGCTCCCTAGTGATTTATTACTTTTTTTTTAAATCTGAAACTGCAATGTTCATCTTCTTTTCAGGAGCTATAATTTATTTCTATAACAGCTGTGATTTGCTGAAAGCTCAGTCGTTGCTGGTGGTTTGTAAGGCACACTCATTCACTCGGCATTATGAAGTCCATTCAGAGTGTGCCACACCAGCAGCAGCCTATGCTGGCTTCAATGAGGACATCTCGAGTGTCTGCACTTTCCCAGCAATCCCCCATGCCTGCATACCTGGCAGTCTTTCCACTGGTGCCTGTCGCACGCCTTGCCCTTCACCACAGCCAGTGCTGCTCCAGCTTGCTTGGGCTGCTAGCCTACTGCCATATGCTGGAGTAGAGGGCAGTGAACACACCTTAGAGCTAAAAGCACTGTATACTTGAGGTTTGTGCTTTTGTTAGACTGTCAGATGTAAAATTGCCCATGACCAGAGAGTTCTCTGGTGGCTGTGCTTAGAGAGATGCTGAAATGACCCAAACCAAGGTAAGCTGCCATTAACTTCACAGAATCATAGAATAGTTTGGCTTGCAAGGGACCTGAAAGATAAACTAGTTCCAACCCTGCCTGCCACAGGCAGAGACTCCTTCCATTAGAGCAGGTTGCTCAAAGCCCCTGAGCAGCCTGGCCTATAACACTGCCAGGGATGGGTCATCCACAACTTCCCTGGGCAACCTGTTCTGATGCCTCAGCACTCTGATAGTAAAGAATCTCTTTCTAACATCTAATCTAAATCTCCCTTCTGTCGGTTTAAAGCCATCTTCCCTTGTCCTATCCCTATATTCCATTGTAAAAAGTCCCTCTCCAGCTTTCTTGTTGTCCCTCTTAGGTACTAGGAGACTGTTATTAAGGTCCCTCCTGAGCCATCTCTTCTCCAGGCTGAACAAGGCCAATTCTCTCAGCCCTCTGATCATCTTTGTGGCCTTCCTCTGAACTCGCCCCAGCAGCTCCATGTCCCTCTTATGCTGGGGCCCCAGAGCTGGATGCAGGACTACAAGTGGGGTCTAATTAAAGTGCAGTAGAGGGGGAGAATTCCCTCCCTCAGCCTGCTGGTCACACTCCTTCTGATGAAGCCCAGGACACAGTTGGAGAGTGGCATCGCTGCTGAGAATCAAGAATTTTGTTTTATTTGGCAGTGAAGCAAGCTACCCGAGTTCAGGCGGGTACTCCTGATCTGCAGAGCTAGCCTCTGACTGGGACATATTCCCAGCCTGCTCCTCGGAGCCTACGGGACAAAGAGCGCAGGTCAGAACTGGGGAAAGAGCTCATTGCACCATGTGGGTGTATATGTGGGAGGTTTCAAATGAAGCAATACCACTTTATTAAGTTCTCTCTCATATCTCTCATAATTTAGAGCCTTTCAGTGGGTATAGCTGATTTTACTTCAGCCACTAACACAGATGCTCTCAAAATTTGCCTAGTTCCAGACAGGTTTCAGTCAAGACTGCACCATTTCCCAGTAAGGGCTGAAATTACACAGCTCAGTGCCAAACAGGTATTTTCTGACTGACTGTACATACGTAAGAGGTGCATCCACATCTCTAATGCAATAATTCACCACTTGGGATATGTCAGTCACTGTAAATAACCATATTTCAAACCCTTTGGATGAGAGCCTATAAAATCCAATTACCTTACAATTTTTACCTGCAATTACAAAGCAATGAGAAGAAAGAAAAGTATCTATCTTTGTAGTGGCATGTGTGCTGGCAATGATGATGAGGCAGCGAGCTCTTTTTAGTCACTAGAGAGGTATTTTAAAGTATTTATGTTACTATTATTGCATCAGAAGAGCACTGTCCTTTCTTCTTATCTCAACACCAGTCTCCCCCTCTGCTCAGGTGATTTTTTTCATGTGAGTTTTTGGTGACTTTTGGGAAAAGCTGAGTTTGGCTTAGTAGTAATCTCCTTTCTTTCAGTGGTAGCCTCAAATCATGCTTTCTTCAGGTGATAATTCACCAGCTGATGCTATTAATCTACCAATATTTGTAACCTACAGTAATGACTGTCACCCCACTATGCACATTCAGGCACCACCAGCTCTCTCTGAGGCAACAGCACAGGCAGAGATGCTCCTTTTCCATCCACATTAATCTTCCTGCATGGGGAGGCCACAGAAAACTCTACCTTATTAACTGTTTTAAATACCAATAATAAGTTGAGTTTTGCTGGAAACAGGACAGAAGGGTACCTGGGATTAACCAAAACCCAGAAGCATTGGTTTAATGGTGGCATTCAAATGCTTCTAAGTATAGCCTCTTCTCACCGACGGCCTCTGATGGGTTAGAGGTGACAGTCCCACTTACCTGAGTCAGATCCTGCTTCCCAGGGCTGGTGATATCAAACTCCAGCAAGGTTCATAACTCTGTGAGCTGGATACTGAATGCTCGCCACCTCACCTAGCCACAGTGCTGTAAGTCACATCCTGCACCTTGAGAGTGCTTGCTCTGGGTGCTGTAGTTCTTTGGATGTGAAAGTTTGCCGTGAGCTCCTGTGCAGCATGCAGATGGCTGCAGGGGTCACTCATACACCATCTCTGTGTGAGGTGATGGGGAAACTTGAGCTGAAAGACAGGGTGTAGAGAGTCAGTGAAGATGAGGCAGAAGGCTTCAAGAAGGAAGTTGTATTATTTCATAGAACTGAGATAAAACCTTTCCAAATCAACTGTGCATGCTGGCAGAGAGAGAACTGTGATTTACTGCTGCTGTGTCACACTTAGCACATGGAGGCTGGCTGACCAAAGGACCCAGAGCTGTGGCCAGTCAATAGGACAAGCCAGTACATCACACTGCGGAAGATTTACTCTGTTCCCTGGAGTAAATCTGTAAGGAGATCTCTCCAGAGAAGTTGCAGTCCTTGCAAACAGATGAATTTTGGAGAACCCCAGGCCAGCTGAAGCTGGCTGGGATCCCTGAGATTACCCAGTCCAAGCCCTGCTTGAAGCAGGATGCTCCGGGCCATGGCTAGCTGCTATCAACAGACACCTGGTCTGGGGATGGGGGGAGAAACTGCCAGGTAGGTGACCCCAGGGAAGCTGTGCCAGCTCACAGTAGCTGCTGCCTGCAGCAATTTGCTCCCTGTGCTGGGACAAGGCAGGGTGGAGGGGAGCTGTAGCTGAGCAAGGAACAAGGCTGGGTACTGCTGCTCTGCCTCCACCTGCCTCTCCTGCCTCTGCTCACCTAAGTTTCCCTCAGCAATGAAGAGCAGCAGTGTTTCACCCCAACACCAGCTCATCCCCCGGTGCCAGCCCCAGCACCTAAGCTAGACTCAGGGCACTCAGCACTCTCCCAGCAGGGACTGGGATGCTTTCAGTGTCCCCCTGTGAATCGCACCCACCACAATGAGACCTGACATGCAAAGGCGACCCTCGCTGGTACCAGGCTGCGGGTGGCACTCAGCCACTACCCAGTTTACAAAAACTTTGCTGCCCTTGTTTTTTTCCATCATTTTTGGCAGCCCAGGAGAGGAGCGCAGCAGGGACTCGAGCACCTGCCTCGGCCCCAGCTTAGCTCCAATGCTGTGTGAGGGAGCTGACTCCCCTCTGACTCCCCCCTCCCTGCCCTTCCCAGCCAACTTGGGGGCTGTGAGTACTCCAGCACCGGAGAAGCCACCTCAGAGGATGGCTCTGGCTGCAGTCACATCTTGTGACAGTCCAGTAACAGGGCACACTGTTGTATCAGACATCAATGTGAACGTGGGATGCAGTGACAGCTGGCTGGGGACGTGGGGACTCAGCAGCCTCAGCTGTGGAAATGGCTTTGGGAAGAAGGAAAAGCTGCTGGGGAAGGAAAGCTGCAGATGCCACAGCACTACCCAAGGGAACCAGAGGTACATGTAAACAGGTCAGGTGGGTGGCATCAGCCCTGAGCATTGTAGTACAAACATCGTACAGCCTTGGAGAACAGGACTAAAACAAACGCAGGTCAGGGGTTCTGCAGCCCAGAATGCAATGAGGAGGTCTCACCCTGCTCCCATGTCTTGTCACAAGGGACAGGGAGCTGGGCATGGGAACTAGGGGTAATTCTCTCTTTGTCTCTCGATAGATTAAGCAGTGAACAAGCTGCAGTGCAGTGCCCAAAAAATATAAAAATAATTGGAGAATAAACCTGTGACTATCTGAGATCCTGGGGGGGAAAAAAAAAAAAAAAAAGAAAAAACAAACAGAAACACCTTTAGAGAGAGATTTAGACCATTCAGTCTGCTTATCAGCAGATCAAAAGGAAAACCAACTTCTGCATAGAGGCGGCACCACAGGGAGCAAATACTAAGGGACCCCAGTGCCGTTATCTACCAGAGGCTGACAGTGCCCAGCACCTGTCTTCCTGCTGGTCTGCAGGGTGAGACAGCCCAGCTCTCCTCTCATGTGGTGCCCTCTTGCCATGGCCGCATCCTGACTTGCTAAGTGTGGCAATCCTGTAGTGCTTCAGCAGAGCTGCTGCATCCTCAGCCCAGTGCCCCTCTTCTGTCTTTGCTTCCCTGCATCCAGGATGGCCTGACACTGTCCCTGTCATCACACAGTGGTGTGAGAGGGGTACCACATCACCACACTAAGTGGCCCCCATACCTGACACCCCGTTTCTTTCCTCCAGCCCCTCCTAGAGATTTGCTCCTTGTTCTTCCTGCCCGTGTTTCCTCGACAACCTGAGCCAATCTCAGTTCCACATATCACCTTCATTATGAAGTTTAACTATATCCAGCCCTCAAACTGCTTGTGCATCTCCAACCACCTCCCTGATGGGCCCCAAAAACCCACTGCTCCTTGAGGTGTGGGCCTTCCCCACCTCTCCTTTCACCACCTTTGGTGAGATTTAAGCAAATGCCACCTTTGATGATATTTACATCTTAATGTCTTGTAAAACCATGGGCAGGTCATTTTGGGTGTGTGCTTCTCTTTCTACATACACAGCTTACCAGTCTGTAATAAGACACTCTGCTTTTCTTTTTGGCATTATGGATTCTATTAGCACTTCCATGGGATTTCACAGTACCCAAAATCATCACGTGCTAGCTAAGGCAGAGGTCTCGCCCATCTGAAAAAAGATAGAATCATAGAATCACAGAATAGTTAGGGTTGGAAAGGACCTTAAGATCACCTCCCTCTAAACCATATCACCCAAGGCTATGTCCAACCTGGCTGTGAACACCGCCAGCGATGGAGCATTCACAACTTCCCTGGGAAACCCATTCCAGTGCCTCACCACCCTTACAGTAAAG
>JANRGW010021255.1:0-14752 GCA_024733675.1 Psilopsiagon aymara
AGCATTCACAACTTCCCTGGGCAACCCATTCCAGTGCCTCACCAACCTTACAGTAAAGAATTTCTTCCTCATATCCAGTCTAAACTTCTTCTGTTTAAGTTTAACCCCATTACCCCTTGTCTGCTCACTATAGCCCCATATTTAAGTAACTCAGAACAAGATTTCTCCCTGTCATAAAACAGAACTGGAAATTTGCTTGCAACAGCATTAGTGATCATGACAACTTAGTAAGCCATTTTTCTAAACATTTTTAAATTTATCCTCTTTTTTTATTAGCTAATAGCATACAATGTGTTTTAGAAATATATTTTTTTATATTGAAGATTACTTTATGAGAATAACTGTCTGTAATTTATCTGCAAGCAGCTAATGGAACCACTTTTGAATTTATGCCATTTTATGAAAGTATTTTCCTTTTCACATCTACTGTCTGAAGAGGTATACCTCATTTTTCCTCAACTATATAGAAATCAGACCCCTGATTGGTACCAAAAGTTAGATGCTAAAAACTAAACGATATAAGCAGTGCTCTCAGCAACTTTTCAATTAAAAAATGTAACAATCTCTTCCATGCTAGAACAGGACAAATGAGCCCCTAATCCTTTTTCTTTGCCAAGAACAACAAAAAAGCAGAGAATTAATCACATGTTAGGTAATTGAGATCAAGCACAATCCTGGAGAAGAGTTGAATGCATTTTTAACATGATAACAAGTAGAGAATAGCCTACTGGAAGCTTCTTTGTATCAACCTACTAATTCATTTGTGAGTGACTTTTGTCATTTTTCTTTATATAATCTTTAGATAAACTTTTTTTGTTTTAGACATACTTTCTTCTTAGTTATAGAACAGTATCAGGGAAATCCTTGTTCATTGTAATGCAGGCTGAGTCATCATGCCACTGGCAGACTAAAACAAAGTAATCACATTTGTCACAAGCATGTAAATCCTAATGTGAGTTTGAATAAGAGATCTGTGTGCTGGATTTATGCCGTTTCTAGTGAAACATGTTCACTAGAATATTAATGGAAAATGAATGTAAAAGAGGAAATAATACCAATAAAACTGGAATTATGTTAAATATGGAGTGTGGATTTTGTTTTGCTTAACAGTAGTACCTGAAGTTCCTCGACCTTCCCCAGGCTTTCCAAGTTAGTAAATTTGGCAGAATTTATTCTTAAATCAGTGGTGGTCAGTTAGAAATAGTATTTAATCTTGTGTCATTAAAGTAAATTGTAATTCTGCCTCTATATGAAGTGGGCACAGGACCATCTACATAATATTTTGCTTTCAAAAATATTTTTTTCACATTCACAGCAGTTTACAGGTATTAGACAAAGCATTTTCTTTAAAATGGCAGTGCTTAAAACAAAAATTATTGTTCAATGCTTAAAACAAAAATTATTGTTGTCATCTCTTTCAGACTGAAACTTCAAACAGATATTTCCTCCCATTTTTCTCTCTCAAGAGGAAAGCTTGTTGGAAACACAGGGCTGATGACAGGCTTTTGACAGTAAGCCAGTGAGTTAGGAGGAGAAGAACCATTCTGAAGTTCTTTAATGGGAGGTCATCCAAGGGGAAAAAAGATTAGGGCCTTTTGCCTCTAGTGGGTACTTGAATTCACATCCGACCTACTGGATGCTGGTAAATGTAGGTTATCATTGTTTAGAATGTTGGCCAAGCCCTCTCTAAACAATTGAGGTACTATTAGTGGAATATGATGTTATAAGCGGGAAATGATCTTATGAATACCTGCTCTTTGAAGAGGTGAAAGGTTTACCTTTTATTGTGTTGCCTTTTTTATCATTTCTTTTAAAGTAGTTTTTAAGCTGGATGACATAATTATTGCACCAGTGATATTGCACTGAGAGAAGCCAGCTGACAAATCTTGTAAAAAGATTGCAAAGCTGTAGTTTGAAACATAATCTCAAGCATTTAAACACTTGAATAAAGTAGCCAGCTGAATGTCAGAAGCTTAAAGCCCTGGTAGAATAATGAAATGCATCTCTCTGGAGGTGCACGGGTATTAGTTATAGAATTCTTTGTATTATACCTCATTGTATGTAGGGATGTCTGCCTAGGTCAGAATCTTCCTCCGCTTTTTGCTTCTACACTACTATTTAGCATTGATTTTGGCCCCTGTGCACAAGGCCTGAAAGACCATTGCTCCAAGAGTGGTATCAGGCAAAAAGAAAGGAAAGATGTCCTGAATCTCTTTATGACTTAGCTGTTGCTAGCAGTTTCCTAAACACCTTGAAAAAGGAAACACTGGTAGCATCTTCTGGTATGCAGCCCTCTAGACTATCTGATGGCATATTGACTATGGAAATTAGGTTTCTCCAGGGATGACACAACTTTCTAAACATCAGTCCCACCAAATCTAGCTGACATTAATATTATACATTTAGATTACAATGTAGTCAATTAGATAAATTTATTTCCAAGACACTCACAAAACTGAATTCACCCATGATTGCAGTGCAGCTATTGCATCTGCATTTGCTTGGATTCGAAAATACCCACTGCTACTAACTGAACAGCCAAAGAGCAGCTGGTAACAGTCTGTAATTGCAGCCCATCTTACTTGGTCTAGGAACAGTCACTAGCCACAGCCTAGTCACAGCAGAGTTAAATACAATGGGTGGCTATGCATGTAAATTATAAAATAAAATGTCAAAATAAATCAAAGCCTACTAAAGTTATCTGTGTCACAGTGAGGCCTGATTTGTTCAGTAGCTGTGACACAGCTCTCCACAAACAATTGAAGGAAACTCCAGGAAGAATGTGCACTGATTCCTTAAGCAAAGCAGTTTCAGGAGACAAAATCAAGGACAAAAACTTTCCTATGACTCTCCATCCCTTGAAATGATGCCACCACTGAATGCATGCCAAGTAGTTAGTGAAACTGGTGTGTAAGAGACTTAGTGTGCATAGGAAACATGAATTATGTCAGCCAATATGGTTCTGGTTGGGTTTTTGTCCATGAAGGATATCTATTTTAACTCCCTATATCAGAATACAATAGACTAGAAATTGTTTACAGGAAGATAGAGTTAACAAGTGTCTGGATCTAAAATTCATAGCTATCCAGCTACTTCTCCTATACTGAAAAACAAAATAAAAATCTTAAGAGTGTGGAAAATGTTTGGATTCTGAGTTCTCCATCAAGATCAGGAGTACATTACCTTATAATTTCTTTAGTGGATGACAATATAGAATGTCTCTTGGGAGACAGAGGTGGCCTAGGTGGTGCTTTCCACGTGTTATCCAGCTCAGTTAAAAACTTAAAATCTAAACATTTTGGTAAGCCTTGTCCCCTCCACACATCCAAATCAAGAAATTTCAGCCAGCATTGCTGTTTTCAGCTAAAAACTTTGGGGGTTTTAAATATTTGACTCTAAAGTTTCTTATTAAAAGTAGCTATAATATATTCTGTAGAAAAAGGAAACTTTTTTCAAAACAGTTAACAAAGTTGATCATAACCTTAGCTTTATACACTGAGATAGTTCTGGCAGATAATTTCAAATGCACCAGAAGGACTGTAGACCTTTAATAAAGCTGGATCTGTTCTTGTAGATTGTGCAAACTGGACTGGGTAGGCAGAAGGCTGTTATGATGGGGAGTCATTTTTAACTATTACAGTCTTGAAGCTGTGGTAGAAAAAAATTCTCACCAATTAAAGCTATGTGTGTTATTAATACGAAGAGTATACACAGTCAGAAAGCTGTTTGTTTATTTGTTTGTTTTCCCTGGGACAAATATACTTCCAGCCTTCGCTAGTCACCATCCTCCTAACCTTTAAGATGAAAGTGACCTTCAAGATGTAAATTCTTTATGCAGCAGCTCTAAAACCACCCCTCTGGCAGCTGAGAGACTGAACTTTAAGTGACTGTATTTAGAGTTGTGCTCAGACAGTCTCCCTAGATGTTGCTGTTCTGTAGATTAGTGAATCACTTTATTTTCCCATAGAGCTCCCTCTTTCTGTTAGCACCATTTACTCTGCCAGACTTGAGCTATGTCTGTACTTATTTAAATGCCACTCCTTAGGTTCCAGTACACACAGCAAGCCTTTCCCTGGAAAAAGCTTAAAGTGCCACAGCAGTTCCATCTTTATCTAGGCTGGTCTGAACCAAAAGGCCATGCGACTGGAAGCACTCTACAGGGACCAGAGAAGTGCTGACTTGTCTTAGGAATCAAAGTCTTAAAGTATGTTTGCAAGAATATGAGAATATTCTCAGCTAAGTCTATGGAAATACAATCCTGCTATTTCAGACTGTTGTGGTGTGGGGATTCAGTCCAAGCCACTGTATCATAGGAGTGCATTAGAGGTACCTGCTATGTACCCTGCGCAGTAGCTATGAAATGCAGCTCCTGCTTTGAGTTTGCTCAGACAAAAGAACCCTGGAGGCCATTAATAATGTGCAGTATGTGTTAACTCCTACATCCAACACAGTCTTTCTGGACTGGAATATACATTATTAACCTTCTCCCCTTCATGTCTCTTTCTGAACTGCCCTGTTCAAGCTAAATAGCAGTTATACCTTTGTAGATATGCACCATTCTAAAATAAACAGATCAATTAAAAATGTACTCCAAAGCAAAGAGTAGTCTAGGAAGCATATTTTGTATGTTGCTCCTTTCGTGTAGTGAAAAATATATTTCATACTTCTGTGTGTGTATAAACATATATATTTTTATATATCTGTCTATCAAAGTTCTCATGAGCATTCCTTGCTGTGCACTGCATGCTATAAAATCCCACCTCTCCTTAGAGGGAGAGCTGACTGCAGAGAGAGTGTGCAGAGACTGGCAGTTTTTTATAAAACCTGGCAAATGTAGATGTAATAACAATAGATGCGTCAACATCCAAATGTCAACATCCAAAGTTTTCTGGCCAGATGTTTAATCTTTTATGGCCTGGTGGTACTTACTACCCTTTAAAAGTTCCCCCAATGGCTACTAACAGATGCACTGTATTTATACATATTTATTTACCTAGTGTTGCAGAAGTGAATGACACCATTTTTAAACAAACACAGTGCAAAGAAGTTCTATTAAATATTGAAAAGAGAGATAAAAGAGAAACAATCTCTTACATGAAATCTTCCTATGAAATAAAATACTTCTTACAGTTGTTTGTATTCACATTATAGCTGCATTCCCTCTTCCACAATAGTAGTAGGACTGAGCCAGTGACATCATTGTCTTATTACGGGTGCTGATTCTAGGCTGAAGTTTATCATCCTGTCAGCAGCAAGTGTGACCATTTGTAGGGCAAGGACAAGTCAGGACACCTGGGGCACATTTGTGTATACAGCCTTTTCCTGCTGTCTGTCTGCCTGCCTGCAGCCTAAACTCAGTCCCACTTACATTCCACTTAAAGTCTGCAGTGGCAGAAGGACAATAAAAAGGAGGGGAAGGACATGGGGGTAGGGAGAAGAGGGAACAGTGTTAAGAAAGTAAAATGACTGGAATGTATATACTGGGGGGGTGGAGGGGTGTTTAATGTTTGTTCTGTCAGGAGGCTGCTGCATAGAGGAACAGGAGAAAATAGTCAAACGAAGACAAGGAACTGCTTAAGAGGAGTTAAGAGAGGATTTATGAAGCAGTCCTGATTTTACCTACGATTCTTAGTTATTTCACATTTTAATATTTAAAATATTTCAAGTATTTTTTCTGCTTTTTATACTGCTATCTCTTTGCATGCACCTACATATATGTATCTGTGTGGACACAGACCAGAAAGCAGTTAGAATTGCTTTTGAGCATCAGCCATGTATCTTCTTTCTCACTACATCTAACTAAATAAATTCAGCTCAGTTGCTCAGGGAAAGTAGGGATACTGACTGTCATTCCTTGTTTGGAATAATCTGTACATATGCACTGTACATTTCCTTCCTGTACGTAGGTGTAAAATGGTATTTGACTTTCAGTTTTCGTACAATGTCAGAAGCTTAGATCGATCTCCCTGTAAAAGTATCTCCAGTGGCACCATTCCTTCAAAACCACACAGAGCAATACCATCTTCGGTATTCATAATACTAATTCGGGATTGCTAATACTAACTCAGCATTGCTAACTCTTTCAGATTCAGGGTTCCCTTTAAGTTCCTCTGTTCAAAACTGACCCTGTAACATGTGAATTCTAGTACTTGTATAGTAGGAAAAAAATGTGCTGTGTGCTACAAAATGGGAAATCACAAATCAGTCTATGTCAATCTACCCTGGTAATAAAGAGGGCAAAAAAGGAAATAAAGACCCTGAGTGTGAGTGTGACAAGATTTGGAATATATAATGTAGTGATGCTTAGGAAGAGAGAACATTAGAGCAAAATTTGCAGTAATTCTTTTTATTTATAAGTAAGCCACTCATGTAAAATCTACACCCTGTGGAGTAACTGTAGGTGCCTAATTGACTGTCTGTAAGCAAGCCATTACAACTCTATTACTCCATCAGCTGCAGGGAGGACGCAGTGGGAAAAAACAACTTGTAAGTAAAGTTTTCACACCCCTACCTCATGGTGGTGGTGAACTCCTCAGCTGCTTTTCACATTCTAAATTCAGAATGTGCTGCTTCTCACAAGCTCTCTGTCTGTGTGGTGCTGGCATAAGCAGCTGTGGTGGTTGTGCCATATAATTGGAAACAAATTTAGTCCTGGTATAGGCATGCACACAGTTCCTGACAAAATCACTGCATTTATTGAGAAAAATGTCACAGTAAGAAAGAAGTTTTGTGACACTTATTTTAGTGTGAATGTGTCATCATAAAACATCAGCAGATCTCCAGCTCTTGTTTATCTTCACTTTGGCTTTGTCTAGAAGTAGCCTAAGAGTGATGACTGCAACTGAAGGCAGAAAAACTGGAAAGCAATGGGATGGGAATGTTTAAATATATTATTTTATTGGTGTATTTTTAGTGGCAATGAATATTTTGTGAATAGGAAACCATACCTTTATTTTTTAAGGAAAATGAGAACAAGACTATAGATAAAATTCTTTTAGCAGAGTCACTGTGTTCATGAACATAAAACTTCATACTGCTTCCTTCAGCTTTCCTCAACTTAGCTACTGACTTCTAGTTTCAGGCTGCAGAAATCGATAATACATAGTACAAAAGGAGAATAAAAATTGGTTCATTGTCATCTTCTAATCTGCCGGATATCTAGGAAGATCTCTAAACCAGAGTCAATATAAAAACTGCTGATAATCTGTGCAGAAAGAGCCATGCACGGTGAGGAATATCTCCCTGTGGCCCAAGCAGTACTCCAGAGACCCAGAGGATAATAGTGGAGATGGTCAGGAAATGCAGTGACAGCAGACGTTTATGAAAACTTTTTGAAACTTCCTTGTACTGTTTGGATAAGATATACTGAAAGGAAGGTCAGCTGGAATTCAGAAATGCAAAAATAAAGCAAATATGAATATATATATTTACATATGCATATAATTTTATCTGTCTATATAATTTCTTAACAGTTTTAAGGCCCTGTCATAAAAAATGCAGGAAAATTTGGAACTGGCTTCACTTTATGTTTGAGTAAATTGGAATAAATTCTTGTTTTGTCAGAAGTCATCAAGCTATCCCACCCGTTTCTGTAGGTTAGCTGATTATTGCCTGTTATCCACAAATTAGACCAGACATCGATAGAGGTGCTAAGAAGAACCACACCTTAAAAAGGGTCAGGATTGACCCTTGTGCTTCTCATGTCATGTCACATTAAAAGCAATGAGCAAAGAGGACAGAGCTGCTACTCAGCAGCCTTTTATAACCTTCATGGTTTTGCATACTTAGTATTCAGCTCTCTTATGATGGAAGCTGAAAATTGTGATACTGCTTGTGGGAACTCATTAAACTGGGGTAACCCAATTGCTTGCAATCACATATTCTTGCTCTTGTTTGTCTCAGCATCTGCTGTATTCTGTCTGCTCATACCTATGAGCCAAAGGATCAACTGAAATGACTGAGGTCTTTCAGATCTGAACACGAGAGTTCCACATGGGGAATAATTCAAGGTACTGTAATTGCACTTAATGACATGGTATGTCTGCAGCTTAGTCTTCAAATTTAGACAAAGGAAAATCAGGAAAAAAAAAAAATTAAAAAACGGACTGAAACTTTTTGTGTTGAATTAAGATGTTCAGCTTTAAACAGTAGCAATTATATTGAGGAAAACAGGCAGTGTAGAAAATTAGTCTTTTCCTGGGAATGAGGTTTGCCAGTATGCTTGCCTCTTTTTTTACTACCCAGGTATCCCTCTTGTTAACCTTTAACGATTTACCCTTTGTGTTTATAACCTTCTTAAAAGTTATAAAGATATTAATAAGATCCTCTGGTATCTGTTTCTATGTATTTTCATACACTATCTTCTTTCTTACAAGCTTCCTTCTTGTCAATAAGTTTTCATGATATATCTTGGAACAATGCAATTGTACTGTTTACCTGGTTAGAGAGTGACAACCACTAAGAGAATGATGTGAAGAACCTGAAAGAAAAACAAACAACAAGCCAGCAAACTGCAAACCACAAACAAACACACAAACAAATACCCCACAAGTAAAATGTAAAGAAATATCTCAAAATTAAAGAGGCACAACTGTGAGAGCTCAAGAGCTAGAAAACGTATAGGGATGTTCCCTACCTTTTCTTTATATCTTATTTTGGGTAAAATCTAGGCCTATTTAAATTTTTTAATAGCTTCCAGAACACAGAGCAAAAATAGTTTTCTCAGAGCAGGCTTTTTTTTTTCTTCTCTGTTATACCCGAATGCTAGTTAGAAGCTTGGAAACTAAAATTACCAAAACTCCTATGCAGATGCGATGTCCAAACCAATCCAATGAGTTCCAAAACAGCACTTAGGCACCATACAATTATAGTGAAATTTAAACATATCCAGAAGGGTGATCTTAAAAACTCACTTACATATCTGGGAGTCCATAGTGTTCTAAGTTTTCTAAGTTAGTGTGTCACTGCACACATCCAAATATGTCATACTCTCAGCTGAATGAAATATCTAAATGCACATCCTCCCCACTCGTTCATCTGGGATGCAAACCAGTGTATTCCTGAGGTAAGTCCTCCCAGGGGCCTGGTTCAGTAGGTGTGCTCTGAGCTCACTTCATGCATAATGACAGCATCAACTTCAGCAGGTTGCATAGCTCCCACAGTCACTTTCATTCAAAAATAGGTCAGGAGAAGGCGGCAAGTACTTTCATAGCAAAACTGTTATGCGAAATGTGTTTAGTAATATCACCTCCTCCTCCTCCCCCTTCTCACTGTTTGTCTTCTGAAAGAAAAGCAGGAGACAGCTCTCTTTCCTGAAACTTCATATGACTTACATAGACAAGTGCAGGCAAAGCATTCTGGTTGCAAATTTTAGTTCCATATAAGCTAATTTGAACTACGGACAAGTGCCTAAATTAAGGAGAAAGGCAAGATTTTAGACGCTTCCCTCTCTGACATTTTCAAAGATGCAGCTTAAACAAACATATTGGCTGATATGAATCAAGTTTGAGAGCTGCACAGGAAAGTTTAGATGTCCCACGCTGCACCATGAATTCCACTCCTCAATCTTGTATCTAATTTTGAGGCACTAAGCCTGTGAGCAGTCCTCCAGTACTTCTTATTATTTTTTCTGATTTAGGACCTTAGCCAGATTTTTGAGTCTTATTGAACCTTGCTTCATGGATCTGTGACTGCCCAGTGCCTTTCTCTTCTGAGTGTTAAAATGAAGAATGGTAGATCCTAGTGTTGTCAAATGGGCACCAAATAACTTGAAGACTGAAGAATCTGAATCCCCACAGTTATTCCAAAGATCTTCTGGTCAGTGTCAGAAATTAAAGGACATTGGTAGACCCAGAAAAAAAATTATTTATAAGGTGAAATGTAAAAATTGAGGATAGGTCCTCTTCTACGTTAAACTTTGTGAGACTTACTTGCCTGTACCAGCTTTATCAGGAGCAGGAAAGTCAAAGTATCACAGATACTTTGTTCAGTACATTTCATTCACAACGATGACAATGAACTGCACATTTCTGAGAAGGATTTCTGTTTCACAAATCTACCTGCAAATGAAGCAAACCAACAATAGTAATTTTGTTTGTACTGACAGTTCAGAAATTGCATGTAACAAGAAAAAATGAAATAATATAATTTTCCTTATAGCCAAGTCAGTGTCTACATTCTTTCACTTCTTTATAATCCAACAGGCTTGCAATCATGTTGCAACTGCCATTACAGTCTATTATGGACAGGCACGGTCATGCAGAGGTCCAAATCTCTGCTCTTTGAAATACTGATCTTGAAATTTAAGGAGCTGCAGTAGTAGGAAATGTTTGGAAAGGGACAGATGAATTTAATGTTATCTGTGAAATTAATATTCTTCCATCTTTCTCTCTCAAATTTTCCTTGAGAAATATCTGTCAGATAATTACTACAGCCAAAATTACTCAGCTACAAAAAGAGAGGCTCTAGACCACCCCAATCATTCTATACAGATCCCTTTCAAATATTATATGCTATTTGCCCATTTTTAATCCTCTTCAGAAATGAGATATTTAAGTTCTCTGAAACAAAATCACTAATAAAGATTGATTCACAGCATCTATAAGTCAGTTTTGTTAACCTTGTGTTCAGGGTGCTGGAACAGAGAGGTGGGATAAATAGCCTTATGGTCGCTGAATGAGTTAGCAATTAAGTCCAACATGAACTTTCCTGCTATGACTATCAGGCTATATTGTCTCCCTCCCAAAGCTGGCCCACTTTTCCAAGACCTATTCTTGTACTGCTCAAGGGGCCAGACTTAACTGCTTCATTCTTAATGAAAAGCTTATGATGTCGTCAGTGGGTTTGTCAAGGGCCATGCTAAATGGCTTATTGACAGTGTCAAGGATACAACAAGCATGCTGATCTCTGTTTTCATTGTATTTTTGGTTTTGTATTTTTAGATCTGTTTCTGCCCGTCAAAACATTGTGCAGGGCTCCCTGGAGCTCTTTGTTTAGGTATCACAGTGTGGGTGTGCATATCATATAAGTGCCGATAAACGGGCCAGGTATGTTTCAATAATCTTCAATGTGGAAGGTATTTGTGCACCACTCTAACACACAGCCAGTCACTGTGTATCTTGGCAAAGCAAGATCCTTTTCTGAGGAAAGAGAGCTATTTCCATCCAAGTTATTCTAAGTTTCCTGTGATGTTATAAATAATCAGGCAAGCAGCCGGCTTTATTCTCCCTAATTTGATATGGCAGACTTGGACAGCAGAAAAGTTCAGTCTCAACATAAGCTCTATAGTTGGACTTTGACCAAGATTTCCCCCTTCCCTCTCCTAATGAGATAAAGTTTATCATAAAACATGCTTACCAAGGCAGCTGAGACAGGGCCCAGGCTTCACATCTATTTCCTAGGAGCTCCCTGCTCATAGCCGGTCCTGCATGCTGCATGCATGAGGTCACAGCATGCTGGCTTTGCTTTGGGGAGCTGGCAGCTTGGCTGACAGTCTTAGCTAATGCACTTGTCATTTGGAAAAATAAAAATGTGCTTGCAAAACACAGCTTACATTAGTTTGTGAGTAATTGGAAAAGGAAATATAAAGTCACACTGGTCTATATGCATGTCGGGAAGGCAGTGAGGTGATGCATTGAGTACCTGGGTTACTGGCAGAGGTCAAGCACCCTCATGACCGGCTGAGATCTTTTCAAAACTTTGGGCAAATACAAAAGTCTCCACAGAAATTTCAAGATCTGCACAATGAAGAGACATTAGGAGGTTGCAGAGCTTACTTTTTTGCATGAAAGAATTGAAAGGGCACAATTGAAAGAACGCATTCTGTCATAATTTTAAGTGACAAGAGGAATTTGAGATTATATTAGAACCTGAGAAAACATTTAAGTCTGCCTCTGCAAATGATGCTTTGCAGGAAAGTTGTTCAAGCTGTTTCTAATTGTCATTCAATCATAAAGGGAGTTAAATGAATAACTACGTCTTGGAAATCCAAGAAAATTAATTAGATGATGTTACTGAAATAGCTTATAGGCTTTCTATAATACTACTTCAGGCCAAAGCAGTGTGTTGATGCTCATTATTTTCAAATACAAGGGAAAGAGATTATTTTTTTGTTGTTGACGAAATGCCTCAGGTTATATTTTCAGATCAGCTTCATTTCCAGAATGCAACCCAGATGTATTGTTATGGACTTCAAAATGAAATTATTGCTTAAAGGTAAAGCATGATAATAGGAAAATTAACTTGTTCTGATGAGTCATGACATAAAGTAATTTCCCTTTAACAACAAAACTAAAACCTCACTTTGCTCCCTTAATCCAGTTATAACATATAACATATCAAACATAGATCTATTATGCTTCTTAAAACACTCTGCATTCTGAAAAAAAAAACAAACAAAAAAAAAAAAAAGTATTATATTTCAATCAAAGATATTTTCCTAAAGATGTCTACTCCCAGTTTTAAATCCTGTATTAAGAAAATTAAGAAAGTGTTAGCTGAGTGATACTTTCCTATAATTTGTGTGACTTCTTGAGAAAGAGTACTCAAGTGCCTCTTCTGGTCTGCTCTCTTTTCTCTCTCTCTCCTTTTATTAATCAGCATCAAAAGACCTCTCTCAAAGACTGAAAACGTCTTCCTGGACAGTGACATAATGTTCTCAGGTGGATTGGAAGTTGGAAAGATAGAGAGGGACTGCGCAACCCTATTGCCTGGAGCAGAAGTGTATTTTCTTCTGCAGTAGCAGGACTGAGCAACACAACCTGGCTGCTTTCTGGAAACTGTGGACTTGAGTCTGATTTCATCAAAAGTTGCTTCACATCACTCAGGTGGTGGCAAGGTGTCTTAAAATGAGTATGAATCATATTTATACCTATTACAAGGCTTCTTTGTATGGCTGTTAGTGGAAAGTTGCTTTGGTGTAAATGCACTCTAGTTCCTCTTACTTCTAAGTTGGCATAAAAAAGGAAAGCAAAAATAGAAAGAAAACCCTTTCAATGTCCCAAGTTAAGCCTGGATAATAGCCATACTGTAACATTAGCTAGGATTTCAAAAGTGTCTCAGGAAACAGGTCTCCAGCTCCCATTCACTTTTCAAAGGGGCTGAGTGACTCACTTCCTTAAACCTGTTTGAAACCCTATCCAGAACGATTAATCTGTCTGCACAGGACTAGATTGTTTTCTAATGACTGGCTGCAGTCTGATAGACCCACTATCACAAAGAGTCTACTTTGGGCAATATAGATCTTTGGTTTCAGCACTGGAAGTCTTGCCTAGTAGTACATGTGTTGAAGCTGTAGCTGGCAAAGGTATTGTTTTGCCTACAGTATCACTATAGTCCCACCTCATAAGAGTTAATCAGGGTAAGGTTTGGCCTGTGCCTGAATGCTTATGTGGCAGGTTTCCAAGCAAAACACCAGGTGTTAGTCATTCTGTAGGTCTCACTACTCTCTTTGAGTAAACAGTGAACCATTGCCACAGAATTTCAAAAGCAGCCAGCAGCAGAATTACCCTGTGACCAGCTGGTGGCTGCAGGGTCAAGAGGTTTTGATCCACCCCTACCTACATAGTTTGTTCTCCTGAAGTGCCAGGGGCACTTGAAAAAGTTATTTCCCATTCCATTAGAAGTACATAGATGTATGTGGAGAGACTGCCCATGTTTTCATCCTGAGTAAATAGGTTGAGGAGTTGTAAGGTGGCAGCTCAAAAACAAAACCATTGCAAAGAGATTTAAAGTTGGAAAAGTTTCTGTGGTAGTTAAGAATCTAGTACAACCTCAGCTAATCTAACTGCAGGTAGCTGGCTTCTCCCATCAGTGAAGAGAGAAAGGTGCCTGCAGATGGTAGTCCCTCCCTTTGCTGACATTATAGAAACAGTAAAGATTACTCATAACGTGGAGTTAATTTTTTCTATCCATTGACAAATGAGGTGTCTGAAAGGATGAATTTATGTTAAACATTTCCTTGGCCTTAGAGCTTTGATTGAAATATAACCAAATGTGTACACTCTAAACAAAGAATAAAATGAATTGTTTACCAGCTGAAATTACAGCATATACCTTTAAGAATCTTAATGATTCATGATACAGAGAATAAATGGTGAGATACGTATATAAAGAGATAAAGAAACACACACACATGCATATGCATATTGTGTATTCAATCAATATCTGAAACTGTCACCAGTGTAAAGCAGCCAAAAGTCCTTCCTGGAAAGCTGAATGCCAAAAGTACAAAGTGATTAATGATGATGGATTTTATTGATTTTATTAGCAAACAAGTCTTCAAACAACTGTTCTTTGTTCCATGGAGGCAAAATTCCCAGCACACTGAGTATCGCAGTATTTGCTAATTTATGATGTGTGAAACAAGGTCACTGAATACATTGTATTTCTTACCCCACAATAAGTAATATTAAAAATATCTCAAGTCTTAGACCCTGGAGGAGTTTTGGAATAATAAATGTCAAACTCATGGCATGGCGAGATTGATTTAGAAGATTTAAACTTGAATTCAGCCTCTTGATTTTTAATCCTAAATTTGAAACCAGCCCATGATAGTGCTAACTGTGCCACACTGACTGGATAATGTTAATTATCTGCATCTTTATTTAGCCAACATGGTATTAATTTAGATTTAATACAGCCTTTGCTAATTACAAATCTGTAATATTTAAGAGTGTCATGATTTAAGTCCAGCCGGTAACTCAGAACTGTGCAGCTACTTGCTCACTTTCCCTCTTCTCCCCCCCCCCCCCCT
>JANRGW010021258.1:0-18688 GCA_024733675.1 Psilopsiagon aymara
GGCTCCTCTATTACTTGCAGAAGGAAGTTGTCTTCCACACAATCGAGGAACTTCCTGGATTGCTTGTGCTGGGCTGTGCCATTCCTCCAATAAATATCAGGGTGGTTGAAGTCCCCCATGAGAACAAGGGCCTGAGAGCATGAGGCTGTTCCTATCTGTCTATAGAGCTCTTCATCTACCGAATCCTCTTGATCAGGCATCTGTAACAGATCCCCACAATAATGTCTCCCATCGCTGTTCAACCTTTAACCCTGAAACACAAAGTCTCTGTCGACTGCTCACCTGTTCCCAGACAGAGTTCCATACTCTCCAGCCTATCCCAAACATATCCTTTTATTGCAATATTTAACTATGAAATTGACTTCCTAAATATTTGCACCAGTACTCAATATTTATAGACCCTTCCTTTTAATGGGGGGAGGTGGGGGGTGGTTTTAGTTGGGTGGTTTTTGGTTTTGGTTTTGGTTTGGTTTTAGTTTTGTTTTTTTAAAACAAAAGCATGCATGAAACTTTAATTCATAGTAAAATACAGAATTATAATATTCTTGTTAGATTCAAAAGTCCCTTGGCCTTAATGTATTCCGAATGCACTCAGTCAATCTAACTTCCTAAATCTGGAAGAGACGGTGTTTTCACATGAGAAAAAGAACGGAAGGTTGAAGAACCAGGCAAAGAAAATTACAGAGAAAATGAAGGAAGAGAACAGGTGAATCAGAGGATTACTTTTTAGTCATTATGATATATAAAGGTAATCATTAAAATACCACAACATTTTACTGTACAATCTCCTTAATCTTACTATCTTACTGGCTTGTATAAACTTCATGTGCAAATTAGTTCAATAAACTTGATATCTCTTCAATCTACTTTGTCTGCAGTATTTACATATATGTTGCAGTCTTCCAGAAGCTCAGGTCTGGAGATCACAGTCCCATGCGATGTACAAAGGCAACAGAAAATAAAAATGCATTATATCTTTCATTATGCTAGGCATCTTTTGAAGGGTCTGACTGCTTATGACAATGTAGGAATATTTTCCCCTTTCAAGACCCCATGTTGCACTTTTTTTAATTACTTTCAGCCTCAACAAAAACTGCTGATCTCACAATTTTTTTACTTGTTTAAATAATTGATCATTGAAGACACAAGGAAAAATATCAGAAAAGATGGGGATGAAGAGATAAAAAAACCCAGAAAGTAAGGAAACAACAAATAGAAACAAATAAGAGGAACTGGAAGAATAAAAACAAGCCTTAATTGTTCTCTAGAGATGCTTCAAACATTCAAGCTAATCAGGTCCTCTGAGGGGAAGAGAAACAACTCAGACTGCTTTCTGTGGGCTTCAACTTCTCAGATGTGACTGCAGCAGTGTCTCACAGTAATTGGATATAGACTGCAAAACAGAGAACACTGCTATGTCCTCCCTGCCCTTTAGTGGCAAACTAGAAGGTAAACTGAATTTAATACTCAAGAAAGGAAAACAGCCATCCAGAGATTAAGGAGTCATGTTGCCTGGACAACACAAAAGATAATGTAAGTCATCTTAAATGGTTCTGTCTCTTATCAAAAACATTCTTAAATCTAAGCAAGGGATAAAACTTGGACTTTCATAATACATTTGCACTCACAAAACGTGATAGAAGAACCAACCAGTATTAACCGAGCAAGAGCTCTTCCTCAGAAAGAAAAACAAAAAAAAAAAAACCAAACTAAAACAAACCCGCCTCCCCCCCCCAAAAAAAACCATGAAAAAAAACCAACAAACCACCAAAACAAAAAAAAACAAACAAACAAAAAAACAAAAACAAAAACAAAACACAAAACAATTGAACAAAAATCTTCTACCTGTCCTGGCAGATTAGAAGTAGCTTGTGCTTGAAATAGGGATGCAGAAATAAGAACAGCTAGTGCATGGCTCTGCAGGACCCTAGCTAGTACAAGCATACTGCAGGACCCTAAAAACGCTTTGAACTTTGCCTAAAGTCTTGGATGTCAATGAAACAATTAAAATTTTGGCTGTGGTAAAAGAAAGGAATATATATATTTTTATATATATATTATATAATATATATGAGATATAATGATATATATATGAGATATATATATATATCAGAAGAGCCGCATTCTGGCAGCCTGTGGTAACCACAGAAAAACAACAACTGCCCTGTATGCACGGAGTATCATCACAGAACAGATAGGGTAGGACCTTAAGATCATCTAGTTCCAACCCCCTGCCAGGGGCAGGGTCACCACACTAAACCATGTTGCCCAAGGCTCTGTCCAGCCTGGTCTTGAACACCAACAGTCAGGGAGCATTCACAACTTCCCTGGGAAATCCATTCCAGTGCCCACCACCTCACAGTAAAGAACTTTTTACTTTGATGATATGTAGACATTTATTAAGGGTTTTGTCTTACAGATTTTACAACACTAGAGACACACACATGAGAACCTCGTATTCTCTCCTTCACTATATTCTTGCATTGGAAAACATGACAGCCAGTGAATTGTATAGCTCAATAAGTGAGATTTTCAAGCCAGACAAGTCCTCAATTCTTTGAAAGCAAAATTACTCTCTACTACTTACTCGCACATTAAAGTGGAAACATTAACAAATCTTCCCAAAACAGAACTTAATTTACAGAGGAACATTTCTTAAAAACTAGCCTGAATATAACTAGTTTTAGAACAGCTATAAGCTTTTTCTTTCAGACTGGTCCTTTACCTATCAGATAAGGAGCAGATGGTATAGTGAAATGCCTAAGGCTTTCTCAGAATTTCCTACCATTACAGGCTTTGCTTTTTCACTTAGAAATATTCACAACTACAGTAATTGCAAAGGACATTAGCATGGAAAACAGTACTGACTGCAAACTCCACTGAATAGGGCTATTAATTTGCCAGTTTATGCGCTAGCAGAATGCAAGAGATGAAGTCAGAAGAACAAATAAAACCATTTAAATTATACAGACTGTTCAGATCAGTCCTGACCTAGACTGTCATGAAGAAACTACAGCATGGAAGGTTTCCATGCAACTGATGTGTCTTCAGGGTTTATTTCAGGTGCATTTAACTAAAACAAACTACCCAATGTACATGAAACAGTAAGGATCTCCTAGCTCAAAAAACAAAACTCTAACACTTGATAAAAACAAATAGGGAGATGGGACCTGCACCCCTTGCCACATGTATCAATGTGTAAGAGGCTGTGTCTTCCATGTATTCATTTTTAAGGAAAGCCCACTGAATCACTCTTCTTCAATGTAGATCAAAAGGTTATAGATCATAAGCCTAAGAAAATTTACACATTTTCTTCATAGAAAGATAATCTGAAACACTATCTTTCTGTAAGAGAAAAACTGTTTTTTAAACAACAACAGGAAAAAAAGCTGGTGAAAAACTTGGCTGAAGTTTTAGAATTGTGAACCAAAGAGGGAGAAGGACAGAAGATTCTCAGCTGTCACTTTTGGGAAGGTTTCCTGCTTGTTTTTAACAACTTGCTTTTCATCCAGCACAAATAGTAGGTTCTGCAATGAGCTTTACTGGCGGTATTGTTTTTTTGATTAAACACAGATCCAGATGGATACTGAAAGCCAAAAGCAGATGTTTACATTATCTTCACAGCCCTGAGAATGAGATGTTTCAGAAAACTTCCTGCATCTCTCCTTGATGTTACATATTCTCGGAACTACACCATACCTCCCAATAGCTAGTGAACATCAGGAAAAAAAAAAAAAAATTATTACACTGAAACAGTCTTCAAGTCTACTGATGCTGCAGAAGGATGTCTGGGGCACCGTAAGACATATGTTGCTGTTTCTATATACCTCTTCCCTTACCAAACAACTCAGCTGTTTGACCATATCACTTGGTGAGCATGTTTAAGACAGAACACTACTCAGTGTTTTTATTTTATTTTATGCATAAGAGATACAGGAAGGAAGGAAGGAGAGAAAGAAAGACAGAAAGGTGGATTTTCATCAACCAGTTATAAAAATGCTTTAAAGCACATTAGTAAGAATCATACATAAAAAATATACATAATTTGGATTAATGCTAGAAGAATCACACAAATCTTAATGTTTTCACTGTGCATGGATTTATGAACCTCGTATCTGAATAAACTCTTTACATTTGTACTCAAGACACAAAAAATGATGACAACTTTGAGATTTAAGAATCTTTAGGAGGTTTTGCACAACCCATTTCTGCATCCAGGTTCCTGCTTTCCTTGATTCATCCCATTTCTTTTCACACTTTATAATAGCATTAGAGATTCAGGAACTTAACAAATCCCAGTGGCCTGACACAGGAAAGCATCCTTTTTGCATTACTCTCTCAGATCAACTGACAAGTAAAGAAGCAAGAAAAAAATATGACATTTGAACTACTGCACACCAAAGCAACAGAACTGATTGTGTCATCAAGATAAAAATCCACATAGTTGGACATTTCCACAAAGCAGATTACAGGATAGATGCATATTATTATGCAGAATAACCTTCAAAATTATTGAAAAGAAAGAGAGAAGGAAAGTGCATGGGAAAACTCTGTTCTTCACTTAAACATTAGTGCTGATGTGACCAGCACTAGGATTTACACCAAGACATTCCTAGACAGAAAATAAGTAAAAAATGTAAGATGGCCAAATGGTGAACAGCTTTACTGCCAACATCTGAGAGATTTCAGCATACATAAAAAACATGCAAAACAATATAAAAACAGGTTTCAAAAGTCTTTATCTAGAACCACAAAGATGTAGCTATCTCAGGAAACCTTTCAGTTTTTCAACACACAGATGGAAGTTTTTCAACACACTGCTGGAAGCACAGTGCTCACAGCTATCAATCGCTGGCCAGCAAGAGGCGTCAACCAGTAAAAGAAGACCAGCAGTGGTTCAAAACATTTCTCAGAGCCTAAAATTTCCACTCTCTGGCAGAATTAGTGGTAAAAATTAGATCTAGATTTTACACATCATGTTTTGACACAAACATTTGAGTGAAGGTGGAATAGGAATACACAAAGGTAGAGGTTGACAGAAAAAAAATTACATACTTCGCAATTCTTCTCTGTTGAACCAGGTTTCACATGTGATAAGACAAAATTTAAAATATTTTGGAAGATTCTGTCATATCCTAGGTTCATTATGAATTTAAAATAATCTTTGCCAAAGCTAAGGAAATTCAAATGGTAGAGCACCACAAAAGAGCCTATGAAGACTTCAAACATGCAGCATTCTACCCCACCAACAGAATCATATAACTGCAGAATTGTGATTTGTGTACAACCTGGCTATACCTGAATGATTCATGTACTACTGAAGCCCATGAAATCTCGTACCTACTGAAATTTGTATTAGAACACTATTCCCAGTCATTCCTTTTCTGTTCTGAATATTTGTCAATACTGAGGTGCACGAATAAACTGAGAAACTTGTTACTGTGCTGGGAGAAAATGAAGCTCCTCACAAATGGTAGCTGAGATCAAGCATGCAGCAAATTTTCAAATTTGCCATAATCCTATGAAAATCTGAACATTCAGCTGAATTTAGAACATTCTGAATCACTAGCTTTAATATAACCCACTCTTGCAGCAGAGAAGTCCACTCTTACATACAATCACTGCAAATAGCCTTCTGCTACCATTTCTCCTAGAAGACATACATACATAATGTATGTTCTATTATCCATTCACTTCATGGTTTCAGTTTTTATACTTTCCACCTGATTCTAATTTCAGCCCTCACTTGTGTCACCTGAGACTCTGATGCTTTTCAAATGAATATGGTTAATTTCTTCTCAGTCTAAACCTTTTCTGAGAAAACTGAGTATTTTTAGATAAAATATGAATTAACCTTCTGTGCCTTTAAAAATTTAGTGTTCTACATTAATACAGCATATTTTTACAAAAAGAAAGCAAGAGGTTCCTGATGTTAAATGCTTATAAAAACATCCTTGAAACCTGTGGGAAAAAAGATACATTTACGTGTAATCTCCATGAATTCTACACGTGCATATTTATATATATATATATATATCTCCTTGTTTTGTTTCCTTAAAGGGCTATTGTAGCAACTGAAGTCCATTATCTGTGACAAAAAATAGTGAAATTACACTAATATTAACCTGGAATTGCTTATAAAAAGCCGATCACAGTAGTTAATTCTACTTGTGTGTCCTGAATCTAAGGCTGATAACAAAACTCCTTTGTTATCATATCATTCTCTGCTGCTGTTGCTGTTGAAAAATTTTCACCGTGACAACTAACCTCATACTAGCTGCATTTTGTTTTGCTATTTCCTACATGATCATTTTTCAGTCATCAGAGTTTTGATTAGGATTTACCCAAAAGCCACACAAGTCCTCTGATAAGACCATCACATCAGTGCATCTATGGAATTCATGGAGTACCATCAATCACATCTAGGCATCATCTCTATGCAGGGAAAGTTATTCTGAATAAATCAAAACACCCTTGCATCTTGTGGCAGAGTTCCTGAATATGTTGATACGCAAAGTGCAACAAGAAACATGAGCTTCACTTTGTTGTGTGAAAGCAGTAATAAACAGCACTTGAGTTTGCTGGACAGTAACAGCAATCTTAAACCAGTGCTCTGCGTTGTCAGGAAGCAGACGGCAGCAGAAAGAGAGCAAACCAGAAAGACCCAGAAGCAGATTGCCACACTCCACATTTCACTGCCATCTCCCAGTGGCATCTGACTGAAAACGAGAGCCAAGAATGTACAGGTCTTCCAACCAGATCTGCCACCTTACGTACATCAGCTGGCCTCAGCCTCTAGCCCTGAGAAGTAAAGAGAAGCTTCTGAAGTGCAGAGCACTCTAAGTGTAATGAGGGGGTATCCTGAGTTTTCAGTAGCCTAGATAGGACACAAAGGGCTTATTTGCGCCAAGAAGCAAATTAAGCATATTCTAAGTTACTGTGTGGAAGCACAGGAAAACCTTTGGGCATTTCTAAAACATGAACTCTCAACACTTACATTTCATTTGCTTGAAGATGGACTTGTTGGGCTCAAGCCAGTGCTGGAAAGACAAAGCGGAGAGCAGAGGTTAACACAGATCACATCAGACAACAACATACTTGTACAGCTACATGGTACCAAAACTAGGAAGTAGGATTTTTGTTCCACTGAGACATCTATACACTGGAAAAGCACCTCCATACTGTTGTAATGTTGGAATTGCACTGTACAAGCATATTTAATGTTACCACTGCTTAGCAAATACATTCAAGGCAAAAACAAGATAACTTCATTTTGAAGATAAATTTAAAAAGACATTCTCTAGTGATTAGTTTGCAGCAGACTTTTCAGACTTACTTATACTTTCAGCCACTTCTTTCCAGAAATACGACCATTTGGGCCAGTAAGACATTACTCAGAAATTCTAATATTGTTTGTTCATTAATGCTGTCTTCTACAGGTCTTATAACTAAAGCATGTAAAAATACTGTATTCTCAGTCAACAGCTTCAGAACACAAACTACTGTTCTCTTCTAGCTAGAATGGAAAATCTGAAGGGAAAAAATGCACTTTTCCATTAAATGTTTTTGCTACAGGCAGTGAATGCACAACAGAGAGGTTCAGATGGTACAGTTGGTTTTAAACTTTCCAGGGAAAGACTTCGATGACAGAAAAACTTCATTTTTTTTATTCCTCTATAAAGTCAACTCGGATGCTTCTGTGATGAAAAGCCAGGCTCACATTTTCGTTAAGAGCCTTAGCACATCCCCTGCTAACACTAGCTGAACTGTTCAGGAGGATGCTTTGATTGACAAAAGAACATGCTGATATTGAAGTGCCACTTCTAACCACAGCCAACAGCATTTTTACTAGGATTTTTCCTGTAAGCAAAAAATTTCCACAGTAAAATGAGATTTGTGCTGCAGAAGCAGCTGGTCAGAAAGCATAGTATTCAGCTTTAATAAGCATAATCAACACTGGAAGGCCTTGCATGAAGGGGTTTCATTTTTAACCCTTTTTATTCTAGCTCTGAAACCCTACAAAATCCAGCATTTTTTAAACCATATCTAATATTTAGAATACCCTACATCAGCTACTGTTTTTCCTCCTAACTTACAGTAATTCTACTGCAGAGAAAGGCCAGGGAAGATAGTTTGTAAGAACTGTTAACAGGTGACAGAAATTATTATTTTAAAAATCACGGTATCTCAGTGACTTCAGTCAAAATCAGGGATAACTGTAAATTAGTTTCCTGGAACGGAACTTTTGAGAAAACAAATAACCTGGAAAGAACAGTTTTAAGTACCTGCAGCTTACATGATACAGCTGCTCCAAAACTACTGCATACAGTTTACAGTAATACTGATGATCAGCACTACCATGTATTTCTGTTTGAAGCTTACTTACCACTGACAGACTGCTATGGAACCCTTCTGCTCAAAAGACAAACAAACCAAAAAAACACGAAACTTCAAACAACAAACTTAAAAACAACAAAAAAACAACCCCACATGATTTCTTCACATCTTCCCTCTTCCTAGTATGTCTCTTATTTGGGTAAAAAAAGAAATTAAAAACGAGAAAGCAAAAAGTGCTTCACCAACTTACCAGAAATATCTAGCTCATTTCATTCTTTTTTAGATCACACAGATACATTATTTATTCATTCTGCTCTGAATAATGTGAGGGTTGTTCATAAATAGGTAAGGCAAGTTAAGAAATTGTATGTAGTTTGCAGTACTTTATAGATATATGATCCAAATGAATTAACAGGTATGAAACCAGACACACAGATATGCAAGTTTACTTTCTTTAATCTCTTCACACACCTATCTCACCTCTACCAGGATCTAGGTGTCCTAGCTGAAGATTCAGAGAGCAAAGACAAACTTAGACAGTGAGCTGAGCTGTATTGCTCCCAGCAAACTGCGAGGTAAGAGGTATCTCACACGTTTAATCTAGCAGAAGCACAACACAATAGGTTTGATGTTTCTCTTTGAAAGGAGAGGCTGAAATATTAGCACAGACCAGGTCAGCATTTACAGCTGCTTGAAAAAGTCAGTAACCTATTCTAACAAAAAGCCAGGTATTAATAAAGAAACACGATTTGCAAATATGAAACCCTTGTAATTCATGAATAATTCATGAAAAACGAAAAAGGGGAAACATGAATGAAATTCGTCCTGCAATACGCTAAATCCCCAGAACACAGATTTAGCCAACATGTCCAAAAGCAAAATGTTTCACTAAGAGCTGGCTTTCATGGTTTAAAAATGGATTGAAAAGACAACAAGCAATTAAGCTGTCTAGACTTTCACTTGGCGGTCAAGGAATGGACAGGCAGGTTTCAGAAGCTTCAGTTTCTGTGGTGACCTTCTGTTGGTGAAATATTGCAAACACGTAAGCAATTCAGCTGAACCTTCCAGAAAACTGAACAGTTACTTTATAATTTGTGGACATTTTCTACGACACAGCAACTAGGTGCTTAATGCTCTCTGAGTGTCAGGGGAAGATAAATACCTAGTCACTACTAGTACTTCTGAAAATAGCCACCCCTATATTTGTTTGTATATTTCAATTTGAGACTTAGGAAAGATTTTCCCCGGAGTACTTATCTTCCAGCCTTACAGCACTGACTAATAATTAATAATTGTGCTCATCTCTACACTAGAGTATTCATGCTATATTTATTCCAAGATTAATTAGCTCTTACAACTAGGACCAGATAAAAGTTCCTATAAATTCATCCAAAGGTTTCTGCAGGAATTTTCAGTTGAAAAACATATGGCTTTGCAAAATGTTCTTTCTATGTATCAATCTTTTGTTAAACAATTTGCTAAAAAGAAAGAAAAAAAATTCTTTAGACAAAAAGAAAATACAACATTTTGAGCTCTCAGACCAAACTTTAAAAGCATTTAATTCTTCCACAGCAGAAAGATGTCATTGTTAAAGTGTGCCATACTGCCTTGCAGGAACAAGCCATTGGTGTTTCCAATTTTCTTGTAAGGCTAGCACCTCATTTATAAGACAAATAAAAAAAGAGAAAACAAGTCAGATGTAAACTTGGAACCAGAGACAGGAATCTTTAATTTCCTTCTGTGGAGTAAAATGTGGAAACTAGGGTAGCAGAAAAAAACATCAACCTTATACAGTTTCATTTTTGCCTTATGTATTTCACACTGTTGTCCATAAAGATTGCTTTAATTGGATGATAGCCTACACCTCAAACCAGCTTGACTTTTTACGTGGCAGTACTTAATGATCATCAGAAATCATTCCTGCAGAGGCTGAGCCTCCTATTTCAATGATGGCAGGTCAGCAATACGGTTGTTGCCCAGTGGAGTAGACAAGATTTTGATCCTAATGCAGATAACACCTAAGGATCCTTTGAGGAGATTTCTGTTCAGTACTGCCAATTTCTAATCTCTTCTGCCAAAGACATCTGGGTAGGAGCTGGGCCTGTAGAGGGTGAGGCAGATGTCCTCACAGAAACAGAAAGCAAAGAGAAAGAACCTAGAGATCTGGAAGGTCAGTCATGGGATAGCTAACAATTCTCAGTGCTTCAAGCATCAGTGGTGAGCAAGGAAACTATTATAGACATCACTTCTGGTCCTGGGATTCTAAAATATGCTGAGAATTGCATTCTGACTCATATTTCATTGCGACTACATGCTGTGTTTCAGACTAGTGCAATTTTTACTTTGTAAATACAGCCTTCACCTCTGCTTAGCCTTTAAGTGGCACTGAGTAGTCATTAGCATGGCCAGGTGTGTTCTTGCTTACCCACAAATGCTCAGCAGCTGATGTGCTACCAGCTTCCACAGCAAAAGCTCAAGATGAGCAAGGACACCACATAAGGATAAAAACAGCATTCTAGAAAGTCAGTTTAACTCCACAAACACTGATGTCCTTTTAGTAAAGACACTTCAGCCAACAACCTGTTTTGAACAGTTATTCACTGAGAACCTTAGACAGGATTGAGCTTGGTCTCACAACAGCACAGGGTTAAGGGGTTTAGAATAAGATGCAGGGAGGAAAGAGGACACAATCTCACATATTCTTAAAGTCCCTCTAAAGGGTCAGGTGTCATGAAAATGACCAACTGTTCTTCCTCTAAAATGCAACAGTTGCCTTCCAGTGAAAACATGTGAGGTTCAATGTCTTCATCCTATGAACTCCTGTGTAAGATTGGCATAAACCAAAGCCCGCCTCCTAAAAACCTGCCAAGCTGAAGGCAAGTGCTTGGGACCTGACAAACCAGAAGTTCAAGGAATTCAGTGACAAGTCTCTCCCCCTTCTCCAAACACAAGAGGCTTGTCATTTAGCCTCAGTGTTTGCAAGAGAAGTGCTAAAGAAGCTGCAACCAAACATGGCCAAATGCTATGAACATTTAACTCCACCTCAGCAAGCAATACTTAGACAATGCTCAAATGTGCATATGGTAAAGCAGAACCTGAGAACCTGCAGATGTCGTAAGACTACTCTAACAAGCATTTGAAGACTTTGTTCAATGACAGAAGAAAGCAAGAGAATGGAGATATGGACTGAAACACTGCTAGAAACATAATAAAATTAATTTTATTTAAACATCAACCCTATATTAATCTTGAAAATGAATACCTAATATTTTCCTTGAATGAAAAGCAAAATCAGTATTGATTTGCTTTAGGTTCAAGGCAGTGATTTGTAGCAGGTCACTGCCAAAAGTCAGACTCAAAAACATAGCAACAGTATCCAAAGCAAATGGAAGCTCAGACACTAGAATTCACTAGGTACCCCTCTACACCCGCACAACAGACGACAAATGACCCAGGGCACGCTGCATGTCTCCTTCTTCATGCCCTCAGGCTGACGTTCTTTCTATTTTCAAGAACCTCTATACCAAGAATATCTGCTAGTGGCTGCTTAGCTGACTCAGGACACAAGTATATGGAAAGAAGCTTCATCTGGGGAAGTTCAGACTGAACATTAGAAAAGGGCTCTTCTCTGAGATGGTGTTCAGTCACTGGAAAAGGCTCCCCTGGAAGTGGCCATAGCACCAAGTCTGTCAGCATTGGGATGATGCCCTGAGTCACATGGTTTATTTTAAAGTAACCCTGTGAGAAGCATGCAGTTAGACTTGATGATCTTTATGAGTCCCTTCCAACTTGAGATATTCTGCGATTCTACAATATTGATATTGTCCTATTGCAAAGGAGATGCTCCTCTGTACTACTCCCAAAATCAGGACATCGTCTCTGGGGTATGCTAAGCAGGAAAAAACAACATTCATCATTATAACAAAAATTAATCAGTCCCAAAATGGTACCATACACTGAAACAGAATTATCATTTGTATGATTCTGAGCTGGAATTTATTAAACAAATTTCCAAATTCTCACTCTGTTTTTCCTATTAAAGCATTCAGAGAAACACCAATGACGTAAGTTGTAGTCGCTCAACTGACTCAAAACCTCTAATACCAGCTGCACATTTGGCCATAATATATGCGTATCACAGAATCACAGAATGATTAGGGTTGGAAGGGACCTCTGGAGGTCATCTAGTCCAATGCCCTGCCAAGGTAGGGTCACCTAGAGCAGATTACATAGGAATGTGTTAGGGTGGCTTCTGAAGATCTCCAGAGAGGGAGACTCTGTGACTCTCTTGGGCAGTCTGTTCCGGTGCTTTACCACCCTCAACGTAAAGAAGTTTTTTCTCGTGTTGAGGTGAAACTTCTCGTGTTTTACATGTTGATGTGTGCCTGAGCCACCATGTCCTCACAGACAACAGGCTCATAAACGATGGAAAAAACACCTTTATTAAAATAGCCTGCAGAATTACTTCGTGTACAGGGTTATTAATCTTCACACATGATACTTTGGTTAGTAGCATTATTGCTGAATTAAGTTTCTATGCACATTCACACTACTATTCATTTGTGCCAAGATTTTGTTTAGTACATAAATGCACCCCTACTGGTAAAAGCATCCATTTAACTCAGCACTTTGCTCCTAAAAATGGCTTGAAGCAAACACTTAGAAAAAGAACAAGAGTAGTAGCTCCCATTGTGTTCACTGGCTTTTTCCATCAGACTCCATTATAATTTGTTTATAAGCTTTTGTGGACCTTCACCTTTTTGCCTATTAACTTTTTTTCTAACACTTTCTTTTGTGTTTTTGACATCTACAACAATAAATTTTCTCAATAGGTATAGTATTTCAGAAACTATTTCTCAATACCAATTGCTTTATAATTTCTTTAAGTGTGTTTTAGTTCTGTTATAAAAATTACAGGGCAATCTTTCCCTGATCTCCTTCTCCAGCCATTTTACATCATATCTACCTTGTTTATTCAGTTGCTCTCTCTCATTCTCCCCCACTTAACTCTTTCCCTAGCTGTTTTTTTCTAGTCTTACCCATCTCTCTTTGTATGAAATCAATTCTTACTTGATACCATGGCTTTGAGCAACGTAGCCTATTGGAAGGCATTCCTACCTATAGCAAGGGAGTTGGAACTAGGGGGTCTTCCAACTGGAACCATTCTATGGTACTATGATTCTCTGATCATTCTTATGGCAGTCTTTGTTTCTTTTCTAGTTCAACTATAATTTTTTTGGAACAGCATGACCTGAATTATACACAACAAGCAGTGTCACAGCAACACTTCACGCAAAAGAGCATCTTTTTTGTGATGACTCTGTCTGGGACAGCAGATTCATATGGACAGTGAATCATTAAAATTATAGTTAACCTACAGCCCAGTGACTCTGGTGTTCAGCATATAAGAGAGTGGAGAGTTTCCAGATAACTCCCTCTGCATAGCTGCATGGAGTCTTGCAATGTATTACCCAAAGATATAGCTTTGTCAACCTGAAGTTGCAAATTATCTGTTGTCTCTTTCCACCAACCTTCTTTGCCCTCATGTTGGACTAAGTGCACATTTTTAAGAATATGTATTAAAAAGCTAATGGATGCTAGAATAGAGATCAGGGCACCCAAGACTTGCTCACACTTTCAAAAGTTCACTCTGAAGAGGAACTGTTACAGATTATGTGTACATGTCCCATTAAAAATAGAACTGCTACTTCATGATACATAAATTCATTATTCACAGACAACATGCTCCAGTTTCCTTCCCTAGTAAATCCTGGGAGAGTGCTGAACAGCTTAGCTCATAGGATTAAACAAATACTCTGCCCAAGTCCATAGTAAACGATGTAAACTGGAATACAAATGGGACTTCCCAGCAGCCTTACGAGTAAAATAAGTATGTAATCAGACAAACAAAACAAAACAAAACAAAACAAACTATCTGTGTGTAGAGGTGCCTACAGTCTAACTTGAATGCAAAACAGTAATTGTATTTGCAACAATTCTTTAGGGGTAGACTGGCAAGAGTACCAGCAAATCCATAGTGCACAATGTCATCTTTCTAGTGATGCACAGAGCTGAGCTCTATGTTCTGGGGAAGTCAGAAAATCCCAGTGTACTCAACCCTTCAAGATCAGCTGCATAGTGGGAGCAGAATTCATACAGCAGTTTCACCGATCTGAAAGCTTTGTTTTCATACTTCCAAGCACACATACACAGAGCTAAAACCACTGCACTATTGTGCTACTCCCAGACAATCCTGCAGCACATCCAAATGACAAAGCATCTTATCGCTTCAGGGTAATTACGATCTCAAACATTTCTACAGTGACTGGTAAGACTTCACAGTTGCCCCATGCTCCTACAAAGCTTTTTCATAATACCTAAGGCTTAACCATGTGTAGCTCCGAAGTATTTCTGCTACCTCATACTTTCACATTCAAAACCATAATCACAAGCACATGTTCCAAGCCACCTACTGGGGGTAAAAAAACAGAAACATAAGTATTTGCAATTTTAAATCACTGCTCAGATATCTCCTGAAGGGACTCAAAGACTAAATTTCACCACATCTGCCATCGGCCCAGTCCTACATTGTCCCCAATACCAGTAGCCTCACTCAACAAGGGACCATCTGCATTGAGAGTTGCTGAACAGTAGTTGTATCATCCTAACAGTAGTTATATCATCCTAATTCCATCTCCTAGCAGCCCAAAAAAACCCACACAGAAATGTGTTCAGTTAACCCAGGGTTATAGGGCACAGTATTAGCCATACTGCATTTCCTCAAGGATGACAGTGATAATTGGCCTTGATATAATATCTATTACATTAAAATGTACCAATAGGTAGTTCCTTAAGTAGCAGAATCTAGCAGAATTGGTAACACCTCCTTAAGGTATGTCTCATGTTTGAAACTACTTAGTTCTAAGAAAACAAATGATTAGTTCTGTGTTCTTCAGAACAGATCCCTCCAGATTTCCCGTGGAGTGGGTTTACCCTACACTGTTTACCCCAGTGAGAAGAATAATAGGGTTTTACCACCAGTGTGGCAGCTTTTCCTCATGAAACCTTACAGAAACTTACATCCCCAGCCAAATTTGTTCAAAACTGTCTTCAAAAGTTACAATAGTAACTTTTAAAAGTTACTATAGTGAAAGTCAGAGAGAAAGGCAGTGTGATCCCATATACCTGGTTTTCTCAGAAACCCAGGTGAAATATTCAGCAGCTAATATATGAACAGAAGGAACTTGTTCATCCTCAGCATAGTACCATTAGACATAAAATGGCACTCTGTAACTTACTGCACTATTTTAGTACAATCCTGTATATTTCTGAAGCTACCCTAAGGCACAGTTTCCCCAAAGGAACATCTAAATGTGACACAAGAATGCAGATATGGTGTAGAACCTAGAGCTTTTAACTGCTAGTTCAATCTGAGGTCATTGGCACTTTTATTCTCCTGTAAACGCAAAGATAGAACAAAAAGCTACTGTGCTGCCTTCTGTTAGAAATGTCTCCCAGAGTTTCTTTTTTTGGTCTGGAAAAGAAAATCAAAAACTATAGAAAATTTTACAAAGTTTAAACTTCTCAAAGTATCTGCACACATTCACTTATGCAGAAAGAAAGTATTATTAAAAAAAATGGCTAAGGAGAGGAAGGAGTACATTATAACCAACATGAAAAACAAGCTGTAGTAACACAGCTGTTTCCTACCACAGTTTTCCCACATTTCAAAATTTTGTTCCAACCTAAGACAATTAGCTCAATTATCTACATTTTTCACATAGAAGTTCTGAATGTTTTAAACATAAATATTGAAACAGTTCATTTGAAACAGCTGAAATACTGTAACAGTTAAATTTTTTAATTCTCAAACTCAATCAAGTGTTTCAACTAAGCCAAAATGCTACACTTTGGTAGCATACTCTGAAAGAAGACATTTAGGATGAGTTAAAGCTGGCATTTTTTGCCTGCTTGAGCTCCCTCAATAGACTATAAAACAAAAGAACCACAAATTAGCTTTTCGAGCAACTCTGCAGCCTTCACACAAGAAATTACATATGAAAAAAAAAGGCAGCAAGTATCACTGGTAGAACAGGAATAATAGCAGGAATAATTTGCAAAATATTTATATGTATATATATATGTACATGTGTGCACACTATATAATAACATACTATTATGTCATATAGCTTAACTATTCAAACAGCCAATCAAGAATAATTCAGTAAAAGCCAGAATTAAATGCATGATCTTGGCACTTCCATTTGGAACCACATAGCCCTTTCTGCACAAAGACAGACACTATGCAGTGAAATATAAACTACAAGAGACATTCAACAATTCCAAGAAAATGGGCAAAGCAACATTAATTGTATGCTGCCTACATCAGAATCAACAACTCTTATGAAAAAAGTTATGCCATATTTTTTTAAACTTCAGAAGATAGTGTTTAATATAAACGTCTTCCATAAAATTAGAGAGATGTCTTTTAAAATTTTTTCATAATCCAGTTAAAAATTTTGCCCCATTGCCTCCATTATAGTTGCTCCAGACACTGCAGCTTTCATTGGTTTAATTAAGAAACCACTTTTCTTGCTTAAATTTTATTTTTTCTGCTTTACACTCTGATGCATGTATAATCTGCATGTATATCCTCTGATCCTTTGCTTTGCTGTACTAAATGGGTTATGCCCTTCTTAATATCGTCTCAAAAACAAGCCCTACATTCTCTTAATCTTTCTAATACTTCTTCTCCCAATTCAGTTAAACTACCTTTCTTAAATAAAGACATCTAGATTAGAATAGCAGAGGTCTCATTAGGGCTTAATGATATCAAGACTTTCCTGAAAATACAATCCTAAGAATGGGCAAACAAAGTGTTGTCTTTTGTCACAGCCATATCATGCTGGTGGCTTACTCCCAAAACCAGATCAAGCAATATTAATTTTATTCCAGCATTAGCAATCCATGAGGTTCCTGGATTGTGTGGAAGACAACTTAACTCTTGCAAGTGACAGAAGAGCCAACAAGAAGAGGTGCCATGCTTGACCTCATGCTCACCAAAAGGAGGGGCTGGTGGGGAATGAGACACTCCAGGGCAGCCGTGGCTTTAGCAATCATGAGATAGTCGAGTCTGAGGACCTCAGGGCAGCAGGAGGGCACACAGCAAGCTCACTGCCCTGAACTTCAAGAGAGCAGACTTTGGCCTCTCCAGGAACCTGCTTAGTAAGGTTCCATGGGATGAAACCCTAGAGGGCCGGAGGCCAAAGAAGGATGATTCCAGGATCACCTGCAGCAAGCTCAGGAGTGTTGCATCACAACTAGAAGGAAATGCTGCAGGAGGGCCAGGAGACCACCACGGATGGATAAGGAGCTGCTGAGGAAACTTAGAAGGAAAAAAGAAATTTACAGAAGGTGAAAGTGAAGACAGGCAGCGTGGGAGGAATACAGGGACGTTGTCAGGGAAGCTAGGGATCAGGTCAGGAAAGCGAAGGCCCAGTTAGAACTGAGTCTGGACAGAGATGTCAGAGATAACAGGAGAAGCTTCTATGGGTATGCCGCTAACAAGACAGGCTACGGACAATGTGGGCCCTCTTCAGAAGCTACCAGGAGAACTGGCTACCCTGAATTTGGAGAAGGCTGAGGTTCTCAATGACATCTTTGGCCAGGGTTCACCAGCAAGTGCTCTGACCACACCACCCAAGTCTTGGAAGGCAGATGCAGGGACTGTAAGAATGGAGACCTTGGGCCCACTGCGGTAGAGGATCAGGCTCAAGATCATCTTAAGAACCTGAACATGCACAAGTCCATGGGACCTGATGAAATCCATCCGCAGGTCCAGAGGCAGCTGGCAAAGTTGCGAAGCCACTGTCCATCACATTTGAAAAATCATGGCAGTCAGCTGAAATTCCTGACAACTGGAAAAAGGGAAATATAACCCCCATTTTCAAGAAGGGGAAAATGGATGAGCAGGGGAATTACAGACCAGTCTGCCTCACCTCTGTGCCTGGCAAAATCTTGGAGTGGATTCTCCTGGAAGGCATGCTGAGGTACATGAAAAACAGTAACACAGCTGGTGACAACCAACATGGCTTCAATAAGGGCAAATTAGATGATCTTAAGGTCCTTTCCAACCCTAACCATTCTAGGATTTGATGATTATTCATTGTTCCTGCCATGGGTTCAGCAGTAGCAGTCATTTTTCTCCTTCTCGGTAGCTGGTGCATCACTGTGTTTTTGACTTGTGGCCTGAGAACAGCGCTGATAACACCAGTGTTTTAGTTATGGCTTAGTGATGTTTGGTCTGGCCAAGGACTTTTGGAGCCTCATGCTCTGCCAGGGAGGAGGGGAA
>JANRGW010021261.1:0-10844 GCA_024733675.1 Psilopsiagon aymara
CGGTTTGGGTTTGAAGGGACCTTAAAGCTCATCCAGTTCCAGCCCCCTGCCATGGGCAGGGACAGTTCCTTCGGCCGCGGGAGCGGCAGAGCGCCCCAGGGCACAGCGGCCGTGTGGGGCCGCGATAACGGGCGCGTCCCGCTGCCCCGGGGCATGGCGGCGCGGGGTGCCCGCTTGAGGGGCGCGCCCGTCTGGTACCGCGCCCCGCAGCGTTCAGGCACCTGGCGAGCAGCGGGCAGGCGGAGGGGTTACTCTGAAGCCCTGTCTTCAGCTTGCGGCGCAGGGTAGGTCCGACCCGCCTGGTGGCTTGGGGTCCGCGCTGCTCGGCCGTTCGGCAGCCGCAGAGCTTCCCGCGTATAGCGAGGATGGTCCCGCGGTCGCGGTGAGGAGCTGCGGAGCGGTCGGCGTGTGCCCCTTGCTCCTTGGTAGCGGAGGCTGTTGGTGCCGCTCCTGCTGCAGCTTAGTGGCTGGTAACGCTGTCAGCCCTGTAAAAGAAGTGGGTTTTCTCCCAGTTACTTAGTGTTCACCTTCCTGAGGAGTGCTAGGCGATGCTCTCCTCTGGGCAAGCTGTGAACTTCCTGAAAGAACATGAAGGTGAGGCTGGAGCTGCTCAGTCTGATATGTAGAACTCTGACTTGTTCTTTGTTTTTTCTCTTCCCACCCTACCAATTTTGTGAATACCTCTCTTAGAGCACAGATAAACTTTTTACAAGGGCATGTAGGAATAGGGCAAGGGGGAATGGCTTTAAACTGACAGAGGGGAGATTAGATATTGGGAAGAAATTTTTCCCTGTGAGGGTGCTGAGGCCCTGGCACAGGTTGCCCAGAGAAGCTGTGGCTGCCCCATTCCCGGGGGCAGGTTGGATGGGGCTTGGAGCAACCTCGTCTAGTGGAAGGTGTCCCGGCTCATTGCAGAAGGTTGGAGCTGGGTGACCTTCAAGGTCCCTTCCAACCCAAACCATTCTAGGATACTATAAATGTTCTGGTTCTGGAGCTCTGACAGACACTGTTGGTGTTGTTCCTGTAGTGAATTACTTGTTTCAAAGTTCAGATCCGCTTTTCAGAAACATTTTAGGCACTTGATTGAATGGTGTTTTTTTTTTTTTTTTTTTTTTGCTAGGTGAAGAGCTGTGTATTGAAAGTGTATTTCATAAGTAGGTAACTATACACTGTAGTCGTTACTGTTGGTACCTCTTTCTTGAATGGAATACTGAGCTTTAAATGCCTCACTACAAAACCTTATCCAAATAACGCATTGACCTGCCAGATACAGCGGTGCAGTGGTGGCTGTAGTAATGCAACTTTTAGAATTGAATCAGTAACAATTATTATTTGTGACATGATACTTAATGGCAGTTAGATACACATGTAAACATGAGAGTAGTAGAATGCCTACTACTAGAGTTAGTAGGCATTCACAGAACTTGTTTGTATCAGTGCTTTACAACACATTCTATGGAAACCTACTAAAAGGTGTTAGTTACTGTGTCTGAATGGAGTTGATCCATTACTCAGACTTGAGCTGGGTGTTTTGTGTGGCTTATTCGGCTAATAAACATTTGTTAAGAACTAGATGGTTTGTTTTAAATGTGGTAAGTTGTTAATCAGAGCTTTTTAATGCTTCAGCTGAAGGTTCTAGTTCTGCAGATTTAATGCAGTTTATTTGGATGTTACTTTGAATCTGTCCTAGTAACAAATATGTTCTGCAACAATTGCCATATTTCACCTATTGACAAATTGATTATTTCTTAAATACTGCACCAGAGAATGTCTGTTCTATATTGGCAGGCGAAGCCCAACAGCAATACAGGCTTGAGTCTCATGGCTTCCTCTTGCACTGAAAAAGTATGTTGCTTTCCTTGGCTGAATTTCCTACTCACAGTTTCTGCAGTTAACTAATAAAGGAAGCTAAAGGCATCAGTGGAAATAATCCCTAGCCAGTGGAGTTAAGAGAGAGTTGTGTAAATGTGAAAGTATTGTTATTAGTAAGCATCGTATTTTTTAGAACAGTAAGGGCTGGAAAGACAGCTTTGGGAAAACCACCATGTCTTCTGTGGCATGTATTTGGTTATCAGAGGAAACCGTGTTTGTTATGAAGTTTGCCATTTGATTTTTAAGATCTCTCACTACTGATACTCTTACTGAAAGCTTTGGGGAGGATTTTGCTGGGGTCTTGGAGTGGTCCTTATGTCATACGTTTGTGCTTTAAGTCTTGACCAGGTCCAGCTTAAACCTGCTCTGTTTCCCCTTTCTTCCTCACCTACTGCTATGAGTCTTACTCTGAGTTAGATCTTGTTCTCTGTGTACTCACACAAATGCTTCTGCCTGTTCAAGAGAAGCTGTTACAGGGGCAGCAATGTCTTTGGGTGTCAGTGCAGGACTGAAGAACATATGTACCTGTTCCCCTGGAGAATGCTTGTCTGTAATTATGATATTCCTTTTCAGATGTGTTTAAATTTAATTTTTTATGTCTTAGACATTATTAGAAAAACTCTAGTATGCTTTTATTATAAGTGTAAATAGGAGTGTACCGTGATTCCTTTTTCTTGTAAACTTTGCTGTTTTTCTTGTCTCAGAACCAGAAACAGCTTGCTCCCCATCATCTTCATGAATGAGTGATTTAAGGCTGTGCAATAGAGAGAGCATTTGAGCTTCTAATGTTAAAATAGATTTTTGGGGTTATTTCACTTCCTCTTATGAGGAAACATCACAGTATTTTAACTCATGTCTCTTCTTGTGAGAGAGCTGGCTCTAGCAAATCAAATGTACTTTGTGGTCTACAGTTTGGGCTTAAATATCTGTACACTTCAGACACTGGAGCACAAAAGAAGTAAGAATGCATCTGAAAACTTAAGAACTATGCTTTTGGTTTTGACCTCAAGAGAAAATATTATCCTTTATAAAATTCAGAATGTGGGGGGTAATTTTCTGCTTGGTAACTGGAACTGATAACTGGTTTCTGATACCGGCTTCAGATATGATATGTTACTAACTGATAATTGGCTTCAGATACAATTGCTCTGTCTTAACATGTGGAGGAGAAAAATTACAAGCTTGGTTCTGCTCTTTGTGTGAAGTAGGAAAGTTCTGACAATTGCAGTACTGGGAAATGGGGTTAAAAAGGTCAGGAAAAGGGGGAAGTTTTCCATGTCCCATTCAGTGGAGAGAGAGAAACTCGGAGTGATTTAAGACTCCTACAACAGCAGAGCTCTATGCTTGATCCTCTGACTTTTTTTTTCTTTTTTTACATGCCCAGATATTTAAATAAATAAATGCCTATGAATTTAGCCCTTAAAGCTGCCTGTTCATAACAGAAGCGTGCTGTGAAGCCTGCTCTGGTTGTTTAGTCTTCAGGAAGCCTTTTTCTGGTGGTAGAATGTGGGTTATTCAGAGAAATGTGTTAACAGTGACCTCCATTTCAAACACTTACTTTTGAGAAAGAGCTAAATGTGTACTTGCTGTACTGTTACAGATCCTCATATTTAATACCTGCTTCCTGAGAAGTAGTTGTGTGAATGTTGTGTTTTGATGATATGTGATTGAATGATTCTTTTTTTTTAATGATGTGATATAGGGAAATAGTTCTTGCATTTTTTTGCAGAACAAACAGAAAACTGTTGCAGACCTCTTATGTCATGTGGTGATTTGAGGCCAAACTGCAGTATGAGGAAATTGCTAGAACACTCTATTGGTTTCTAATTGACATTTTATTTGTGGCAGAAATATGATGGCTCAGTCAGATTTAGACCTAAAAGAGACCGCTTTGAAAGAGGATCTGAAGTTCTACTTCATGAACCCATGTGAAAAATACAGAGCGAGACGACAAATACCATGGAAACTGGCTTTGCAGATTTTGAAGATACTTATGGTTACTACCCAGGTAATCCTTCCTCTGCTTTTACTCTTGGAGAGCGTAGCAATGATGTGCAGGAGAAAGAGGTCTGTGGTTCTGGGCGTTTGCCATCCCTGGATATTTATTACTGACTTGAACTTCCTGCTTCAGTCCAGAGAGAAAAAAGTACTAGGAAAGGTGTGTTGAAGGGGAAGAATAACACAAACTAAATTGTGAAGGCTTCCTGGAGATTTTGGGGCAGTATTTGACCAGATATTTTGCTGGTTTTAAGATAATACTTTAAAGCAAATGATGCAAATTATTTAGTGGTAAGCACTAAATCCAACACCGTTCAGGCTTGCTGTCACAGTATGTTCTGCTTCCTGGTACGTTCACAGATTAGAGTTTCATTGGACTTTCAAAAGTGGCATTTCTTGAAATCTAGTCAGTAACTTGACATGTACATGTTCAATGTATATGTTATGATTGAATGAAAATGCTGTGGTCTCTAGTGATGATGGGAATGACTGGACCACAAGAATCAGATGTTCCCCTTGCTTCTGTCCTCCAGTGACGCTTTTCAAACAGTCAGGTACCTGACTGGTAGAGGCAAAGAAGAGAGTGTTTAAACTGCACTGGTATCACAGTGTAGCTGGTTGTTTTACCGTCTGCTAAGAAATGGTCCCTGGGGGTTGAGGGAAGCAAAATGGGATGTATGTATAAGTAGAAATTACTCTCCTGGACCTTTGAAATGCAAGACTCTGACATTTGAGTGTTTGCAAGAACAGCAAGTATACAACTCGTCAAAGCATGCTGAGTTGCAGGGTTACAGGTTTGTGTTCGAGTTGCCTCCTAGAAGGAAGCATAACTCCAGCCTGGGTGTCCCTGTGTTTTACTGCCTTGTCCTGCTTTTCATCTCCCTGCTGGAAGTGTGACAGGCTCTTGGGCTCTGCTTGTCAGAGAGCCTATGTGCCAGAGTCCTGACAGGGTTCTGTCTGCAGGCAGGAGTGGAATGCAATGGTAGGTCTCTCTAGGCAGGTCTAGCTAAAATAAGTGATACACACTAGTGCTGGCACAGTTGTGACCTGTAAGGGTTGAGCTGCTGAGACCAGGGAGCATATTAAGGTGCATGGGGTGGGAGAAATGTGTGAACACAGTGTAGGCTAAGAGGAAAGGGTGTCCCATGTTTACTGGCAGCTATACCTTGGATGTGGATTATTGCCCTCTATTCAAAGACAGGGCAGTAACCTTTGTGTGTCAATAATGAGACAAAATACAGCTTCACATGGCTCTGAAAAGGGTCAGAACTTTCAGTCTATCCTGGCTTAAATTCTTGGGGGAATTGCTGAATGTGTGCTTTTCCTGTCTGCTCTCCCAGTCTCCCACTATGCTTTGTGAGCAGAAGGGGTGCAATGCTCTGCTGCTTGGCTTCTGAAGGCCACATGATTTTTCTAGGTTACCACTTAACATTTTTCTTGTCAGGCCCGGGCCTTGCTCTGATGTCAGGCAGGTAATAGACAAGAGAAGGAAAATAGTGTCTGAAGGAAGAGGTGTTGCTACTCTGTAGGGACATCTCAAATGTGAGCTAATAGCAAAAGGACCAGTTCAGTAAGCATCTCTCTACTTCAAGAGTCTTGCCCTCACTCTGAAAGACAACCTAGCAGCTGGGATATCTGCTTAACTGGAAAGCAGAAGAGGCTCCTGTCCCAGTGGGGGGAGTAAATCTTATTCCAGCACTCTGCTGAAATCCCCCAGGGAAATCCTGCCGAGTATGGTTAGTTTCCCTGCGTTGCAGCTGGAAGACCCCTGATTTTGTTTATTGAATTTTTAGAGACAGTAGCTCGGGGACTGCAGCTCTGCTTGTGCCTTCAGTTGGTGATTGGCTTTTTTTTTTGGTAGTCAGTTGATTCAAAACACGGCTAAGAGCATAAAGACTCAGTTTTTAGCCTGAAGACTGCATATGCACGGCAGAGTTGACATCCCCTTTTCTATTTCCTGGCTGTGACTTTGCTGTGCAACCAGCCTTGCACCAAATGGTCCTGCTGCGTATGTTCTTTTAGCCTGCCCCAGATCTAAGCAATTACTTTCTGGGTTGGAAGATGATGTATTCCAGTGAAGGTGTAAAAATACTAGGTGTGCTTTCCAGTTTATGTTTTGAATGAAGGAATTTGGATGTTAGTGGAGCCTGTGCTGAGGGGGATTTCTAAGTTCACGGTTCTCTTGCTTGCGGTTTCTAACTTGCTTCTTCCCTTCTGCCAGTTTCTTTTGGAGCTTGGAAACTCCATGCGCTAATGGGAGTTTCACATTTGCTATTAGTAAGCAGTTTAAACCTAGGATGAATGGTTAGCTATTTGTGGCTTGGGATATCCTCATGCTACTATGCCTGTGAATAAACTGCTGTTGCTTGATTATTTTTCAGCTCCTGGGCTCCATTTATGTTTTCCTTGGTGGTGGTGGGAATGGGAGCATCCATATGGTAGGGCAACACAAATCCCGAGTAGTAATTCTGCTGTCTGTTTCGGCTTCTCATTATAACCTCCTTAACCAGCACCTGGGTCAGGCAGGTGATGCTTTTTGGTGCTGTGGGGTCCCACATTTGTTTGCTCTAATTCTGTGCCATGCCAGAGGTAGGAAGAAGGTGAAGGAATCTGTCCCATAGCAAAGGAAGGCATTTCTGGGGTAGCAGGTTGTGCTGTTATCTCTTCTGCTGTTTGCATCCTTGACAAAAGTTTTGGCAAATTCCAGTGAGAGTGGTTGGTCCAGGATGCATGAAAAGTGGCAGTGATCTATCTGCCTGGTTAGCTCCTGCACTGTAAGTTTTGGAATCAGTGGGAGACTTGGGTTTATCTTTCTCATAACCCTTCCTGTGGTAACTTTTAGTCTTCTTATGGCATTAGTTAACAGATTAACCCTGCTACAGCAGGAACAAAGACAGGCACCTTTCTATCTTGTGTTTATTATAATTCAGAGCTGTTTCCTAAGTGTTGCTTTCTGACCAATGTTCAGAGTTCAAATTTATTTTCTTTATTCTTGTCAGCTTGTTTTTTTTGGTTTGAGTAACCAGCTGGTGGTCTCGTTCAAAGAAGAAAACACTGTTGCTTTTAAACACCTCTTCCTGAAAGGCTATTCTGGAGTTGATGAAGATGAATACAGCTGCAGTATATATACACAACAGGATGCTTATGATAGCATTTTTTATGTTATTAACCAGGTAAGTGTGTGTGTTTATGATGTCTTTATAAAGCCAAAGCTATAGCTATAAACTGCTAAGGTGTCGTGGTTTAAGGTTGTGGTTTTCTGTCTCCATTCTTGAATTTTGGTTTTGGTGTTTAAATGGATCAGTGGGGAGTCCTGAAGTTCCTGTGTAACATCTGCGTTTTCATCTCTTGGAGTTGAAGCTAAAGCAGAATCTTACTCAGATAGTACTGAAAGTCAGGAAATCGCTCACCTTGCATGAACTGGAACCTTTCTTTAGATTTTACTTTGAAAACCTCTGGGGCTGAATATACATCTGCATGGTATTCAAAAAATTCATGCTTACAGCTATACTGAATTGCAGCTTTGTAGTGAGTGCCAGAGGCCTCAAACTGGGGAGTATGGTCCTTCCAGGAATGTAGGGGCACTCACCCTGCTTTAGGGATGGTATTTTAAAGAACAGTCCCTTTACAATCATGGGAGGAAAGGGGAAGGGGAAACTTAGGATGAAAATTCAGTAAAAACTTTTGTATTTTACTGACCATTAATAGATTCAGAAGTCACAAGATGAAAGGGGGTTTGTGTGTGTAAAATGAAATGTCTCTTGTGTTTGGGTATGATGATAAGCCCAGAAACAATTCACACTGGATAAATGGGGATTGGCTTTAAACCACCTTTCATTTTCTCTGACCTCAGGACATCAGCTCTGACATTAGATTTAAAGCAGTTTTGCTGCTTCAGTTATGCCCAGCAGGCATCCTGGAGCCACAGGATCCTCACAGCCAAGAAAGCTATACCTCCTTCTTAAACATGGCACTCACATGGGGGCTTGCTGCTCCTCTGCCATCTGCTCTAAGCAGAGCCATCAGCAGATCAAATGTGCTGTCTTTGCTGTCCTAGAGGAGGTCAGAACTCCTACTCCTGGCACCTTAAAAGAGTGTTGAAGTAATTTTCTTAGTCTTCCTTTGAACTCTCGATATTGCAACTATTTCTGCTATAAACTGCTTGTTTTTCTTCCTTGCTTGCTTTGTCTCCCTTTCCTTCTTTTGTAGGCACTAAGGCTGAGGTGAAGTGCAGATAGAAGACAGTAGAGAAATAATAGCTTTATATCCTCAAGAATGAGACGATGTGTGATACAGGCATCAGGAAAAGGTCTCTTCATAAAACATCTGTGTATAAAAGTAGACATATGCTTTAAGGAGATTAAACTTGTGTATTCTGTGCTTTAGTGTTGTATGGAGTTCCTAAAGCTTTTTGTTGCATGTAAGACTTCATAGAGTCTGCCTCCAGGTGAACATTATGACTGGTGTTGCTGTTTGGGGGCTTGTTCTGTTTCTAAAGGATGCCTGCTGGGTAAAGCCAACCCTGGTGATTGCTAATGTAAAACCAAGGCTTTTTTTGAGAATGGGCAGGTAGAAGACATAGGCTTTGGTGTTTTAATTTGCACTGCGTGGTTGGTGGAGGGCTTGCAGGAATGGGGCAAGCAGAAGGATATGATATTACAGAAGATGGTAATAGTGCACAGCAAAACTGGGGTTGTAAAAACTGAATTTAGGCTTTGTGTAATGTACCACTGGGGTATTTTCGCACTTCGGGGATGCACACCTCCCCTTCCTCCCCCTACAAGACACCAACAACAAAAGACCCCAAACATACTTTTCCACTTTGAAGGGTGCGCAGCTTTTCCTTGCTCCTTTCCTGCCTCCAATTTGGAAGTTTCTATTACAAAGAAGCAGTGTGGAGTTGTTACACTTGTACCTGCCCCCTGGCAGAGTCTGTGGGGCCTGGATGTTCTCCTGTCTGCCCTGTCTGAGGCTGCTTAGAAATGTATCAGTGGGAATTTTGCTCTTAGTTTTTCATTGTGTTGTTTGGAAGTGGCATGCGAGTAACCCAGAGCACATGTTCCACTGTCAGGAGGGCAGAGGCTGAAAGCACGTGTGGACAGAGCGATGGCTGTTAGATGCAGTGATCTAGAGATTTCTTCAAAGGGATGTGGAGCTATGACTAATGACTGTTTCCATTCACTTGACCTGCCTTAGTCAGGCTTGGCTTCCTTAATTTACTCTTGAGTTAAGCTAATGTTCTTCACCTAGTTCTTAACAGGGTTTGGGGGCTGTACTTTTCTCCCAGGCTGTCTAAACTTGTTGCAAGCTCAGCTGTGAGGACTTGAACTGGCGCTGAGGCAACCCTTTGGATGGAAGCGTGGGAGCTCCTGTTGCAATTCTTTTTGGATGTGGAGTATGTGGTGGTTAATGGCTGCTGGAATTTATTTTTTACCCCACAATGTGGGCTAGTGGCTTTAACACCCATAGGAAGGAGGAAGTAGGATGACACTGAATGATTCATGATAACAAAATCCATGCTTAAGGGATAAAAACCAGCTCACAATTTTATTTTTTAGGAATGGGGAAGCCTTGTTTGACTTCCTGTGTTCTGGGAAACTGAATGCTTCCTTCAGAGCAGACCACTGCTGTATGTTGCCTTGAGCTCTTTTGCTAGTGAGGTAATGGTAAAACCCCTAATGAATTGCTAGATGTTTTTGCCTTATTTCTCAAAGGGCTATGGTCTATTAGGCTTCTCTTGAACAACGTTAACTGGTGCTATGCTGAGCTGGCAGGCAGCTGCCTTGCCTTCATGGCTGGTGATTGATCTCTTCAGCTGCTCAGGAGCCAAGAGCTGTGAGGAGAGCTGTACCACAGGGGTTTGACTCACTTATGCAGAACTGGAAGGTGTGACCCCAGGGATCAGAGGATGTATCCTGTTTCCCACAGACACTGAGAGTCTGCAAGGCAAGTTGTGAGAGGACTGGCCTTGAATGGAGTTCTTTAGCGGTGCTCAGGACTGATCCATGAGTGGCTAATGCTTGGCTCGGCATAACTTTAATTACCTCCATTTCTATCTAGCCCTTGTTTTTAAGTGTATCTCACATATGAAAAAGGTGACTTGTGCTGTATTTAGAGTAAGTGGAAAAAGAAAGTACATCCTCATTGGCATGGTTTTGTGTCATGGTTTAACCCCAGCTGGCAACTGAGTACCATGCATATTCTAGCTCAATCCCCCTGCCCTGCTGGGATGGAAAGAGCTAGGAAAAGGTAAAACCTATGAGTTAAGAGCAGTTTAGTAATTGAAATAAAATTAAATGTAATAGTAATGAAAAGGGAGACAGCAATAAGAGAGAAATAAAACTCAGGAAACACAACTGGTGCACAGTAGAATTGCTCATCACCTGCTGACCAATACCTAGCCCAACCTGAGCAGCAATTGGCCTCTTCCAGGTAACTGCCCCCCAGTTTATATACTAGGCATGATGTGCTGTGTTATGGAACACCCCTTTGGTTAGTTTGGGTCAGATGTTCTGTCTCTGCTTCCTCCCGCCTTCTTGTGGTCCTCCTCTCTGTCAGAGTATGAGAGACTGAAAAGCCCTTGGTCAGGGTAAGTGCTACTGAGCAACAACTAAAATATTGGCATGCTATCAGCATTATTCTCAGACTAAAGCCAAAACACAGCCCTGCACCAGGTACTGGAGAAAAATGTTAGCTCTATCCCACCTGAAACCAGGACCCTTCTGTGCTTGTGTGGAGCAGGCAGGTTAAATTACTCCTGGAGGCTGTCCAAGCTCTGTGTGTGTTCCTTGGTCGCTGGTTACAGAATCATAGAATAGTTAGGGTTGGAAAGAACCTTAAGATCATCTAGTTCCAACCCCCATGCCATGGGCAGGGACACCTCCCACTAAACCATGCCACCCAAGGCTCTGTCCAACCTGGCCTTCAACACTGCCAGCAATGGAGCATTCACAACTTCCCTGGGCAACCCATTC
>JANRGW010021261.1:10944-27636 GCA_024733675.1 Psilopsiagon aymara
TGAGGCAAAGAAGTCATTAAGAACCTCAGCCTTCTCCAAATCCAGGGTAGCCAGTTCTCCTGATAGCTTCTGAAGGGGACCCACGTTGTCCCTAGCCTGTCTTTTATTTGCTATGTACCTATAGAATCTCTTCCTGTTGTCCTTAACATTCCTAGCCAAGTTTATTTGTAAGTGGGCCTTAACCTTCCTAACCTGGTCCCTAGCTTCCTGGACAGCATCCCTGTATTCTTCCCAGGCCGCCTGTCCTTGCTTCCACCTTTTATAAGCCTCTTTTTCCTTTGAGTTTTCCTCAGTGACTCCTTATCCATCCACGGAGGTCTCCTGGCCCTCCTGCCACACTTCCTTCTAGTAGGGATGTATCACTCCTGAGCATGCAGCAGGTGTTCATGTCGCTTCCCTCCTCTGTCACTGCACAGGGAACAGGTTTGGTTTTGCTGTGGGGGTGGATTTGATAAGACCTGTGACTTGGATTGTACATAATAGAGTTTCAAGTAGTGTGAAAACTGAACACCTTCTTGTGATGAATACATGACATATTCCTGGTGTGTGTATGGTAGTAGCAAAGTAACACTGAAGTGCTGCCAGGCATCTCATTAAAAGCTGTGTGCTGGTTTGCTGTCTGGCATGTGGGTAAGCACAAGCATTTGCAGTCAGTGCAGTAGGTACTGGGCTTCCAGTCACTGTAATCAGAATGCCAATCACTACTAATTAGTGGCCAGCAGCCCTCTTAGCTTGCCATGTGAGATCCACTCTCAATTTACAGTCTTTATATGGAAGTAAAGCTTTTTTTATTTTATTTTTATGTAAAAAGCTGTATTGATACATATAACTTTGAGATTGCAAGTTACTATTTAATGTATAAAAAGATGACTGTCTCTGACTTAATGCTTCTGGTTTGTTTTTTAAACCAGTACAGGCAATTAAAGAATGTATCCCTGGGAACCCTTGGTTATGAACATGAAGGATCAGGTTTAAAAATCTGTAAACAACAGTACAAGAAAGGCACGATGCTCCCTTCCAATGATTCACTGAACATAGATGTTTCTACTGAAACAGGTATGGTACTGTTGTACTAAAAAATGTCTTGCTGTGGAGTACTTGTATTCTAATGCTAAATCAGGGGAGTTTAAAATCAGTAGCTTTTTGCGTGGCAATCACATGAGCATTACCACTCTTCTTCCCCATTTCTCCCTTGGTTTTTAGTACCTGCATAGAAGTGACAGCTGTGTAGACTATAGGAAGCTCTTTTCAGCTGCTGCCATTAGTGGGTTGTGGAGGTCTCTGGTTGTCTCCCCCTCTCCATGAAACAGATTCAAATACAGAATTCTGGATGCTGGTCACCCTGAACATTCAGTGGCTGGGTGTCCTTCCTGCCTCTTGGAGCTGAGTCCTGGCTGCTAACTGCTCACAGACCAGTGCATGAACCTGCTTCTGAGCCCGCTAGCTGGACCTCTGTATGGATAGCTTGGCTTAAAACAGAAACTCTACATGATTAGGACTTGCCCTTCAGTCTGATTAGCTCAGTTTTATTCTGTTTTTTATGTAAAGATTTTAAGATTACAGCTTTTTCTCTTTACTTTCCAGAATGTATCTTTTTAAAGCCACAGGAGCTAGCTGGTAAGAAGGCTGAACTGAAGCTGAACTCCTCTTTCTTCAGTCTTGAGTTTTACAGGTAAAGTGGTGATGGAGGTTTTCTGTATTTCAGCTTGTCCACATGAATATGGTGGATTCTGACTTGTGCAATTTGCATATATGTATTTGGTTTGTATTTAATATACTTTTTGAAACATCCAGGCTTATACAGGTTGAAATCTCCTTCAAGCTGAAAGGCATTGCCCTACAGACCATCCATGCCCGTGAATTGCCTGACTGCTATGCATTTCAAAATACTGTAAGTGAATATGAGGTATTGCACTTCTGACACTGGATATGGAAGAGCTAAAGCTAAGGGGTAGGCATCACCCTCCTAACTAGACCGCAAGGGAGAAGCAATTGAGCATGTCCTGGCCCCCAGCCCTACTTCCCAAAGGCTGCTGAAATAGTGTTTCTATGGGACGGTATTGTTGTGTAACATATTCCAGCTAGTAACTTCGTAATGTGGGAAGTACATAAGTAATTGTTGTTCTTCTAAAGGTTAAACTTGAAGTTTGGCTTCTGAAAATACTAGTTTTTATGCAATACATGACATGTTCTCAGATAACGTCTACACACAATTTATGCTGACAGGTTTCTCAAAGCTTACCCGACCAAGAGGTATTAATATATACTCTGTCAAAACACATAGCAGGATTTGTTTTCTGGAAGGAAATTCAACTAGTCTTGTTTCTGATACACTTCTCTGTTTCCAGATTACTTTCAATAACAGAGCCCACAGTGGAAAAATCAAAATCTATTTTGATAGTGACACTGATATTCAAGAGTGCAAAGACTGGCACATAGTTAGCCCTGGTAAGTGTGGTGTGTATGTGTTTGCATGGTAGCAGCGTTACGCATCTCCTGTCACTTCCGCTGCTCTGTAAAGTCTGTCCAGTGAGATACTCTCCATCTGCCTCCAGCTCTTAAAACAAGACAATACAGCTTGTTTTATGCAAGTCATTATCTCCTAGTAATTAAGAGCTGGGGAATGATTCCATTTTGTGAGGGTATTGAGGTAAGATGACATGGGTATCTCTGTTATACTGGTGTGTGTTAGCAGCAAGCTGTAACTGGAAGGAGGATGAGTTTGTATTCTATAGTTTCTAATTGTTCTGCTGCTCTGAGATTACTGAGATAATTTAATGCATTAACAATGGTAAATTCCAAGCTCAAACCTTCTACAGCTTTCATTTTTTAACCTGTAATTGAGGTGGTTTTTTTTTTTTCTGAAAATAAGGATTTTATTTTTGTGCCACTGCTGTTAGGTTTAATGATGTGCATGAGCATAGGGTGGTATCTGCTTGGTATTTGTAATGTTGGGGCTTGGCCTGACAGCTAAAAAGTGTGCTTTGAAGGCCCCTTCAGAAGAACAGAAGCTGTGACTGAACACTGTGCAACTCCTTCTCCCGTGCATTTACTTGCTGCAAAGGACTGTGGTTGGAGTATTAGGTTTTTATATATATATATATATTTATCAGTGTGCTATATAGTATCTTGATTAGCAAATATGTCAGATGGTCTGCCTTTTGCCTGGGCAAAGCTAGCTTTTATCTGATGATACCATGCTGTACTGATACTAAAGTGGTATGTTACAGTACATTCTGAATAACTGCAAAATATTTTGCCTTGCATCTGTATACAGTAGCTTCTTACGGCTGTCTTTCAACTAGCTGTTCTTTAGTTTATTTTACATGTAATTAGCAGGGGGAGCATACATAATTCTGTAATAAAGGTGGTAAACTGAAGTGCTGTTGCAGCAATTGTTTCCCTTTATTTTTCTATGGTTAAAATCTATGTCATGAAAAATGTAGGGACAATTGATAATGAGTAAGCAAAGGAAAATGCCTGACTTGAGTTCACATGAGGGCTTCTAAAGCTGTGGATGAAAAGAACATAGTACAGAAAGTGGAACAAGTTTGTGATTGCAGGTCAAGGAATGAGAAATAGGGCAGGATTTTACTTACTTAATTACTTTTTAATTTAATGATGCTGATACAGGCCGAAATCTGCTTATTTTTTACCCTGTGTAGTTGTAACACTGTCACAAATGGACAGGTGAACTTAATGGAAAAAGGGGATACCAGCATTGAGATACCCATTTATTCGTTTTATTTTGAAGAACTTGAACATACTTTTCATTCTTGTAGCCCAGTCCCTGTAGCTGTTTTCATGTAATTCTCTGGTAAGTTGTACTTATAATATGCTTGCAGGAAGAATATTTCTTACAACTTATTTATGGGGTGAGAGTGTTTAAATGCAAAATATGGGACATCTCATAGCAATTTGTGCTTGGATGTGAGGAGACTAACTGTGCTTCCTTTCCTTGACTATACAGTTCTTCAGAAGAACACTCAGTATATTCTAGCCTTTGATGGATTTGTCATTTTAAGTTGCTTTGCTTCTCTCATCCTCTGCACACGATCTATTGTTCTTGCCATGAAACTACAAAAGGTAAATTCATTTCTTATAATCTCTGTGCTTGCTTTGTCTGTGGTGCTTGCTGCTGGTCTTGTGAAGTAATATGTTTTGAAACACAAAGTAGTAAGGATGTTGCTCTCTTACTGTTGTCCCTATCTCTAGAGAGGATGTATAGTTGTCTGTGGTGAACAGCTGCTAGCTCTTTGTGTAGTGCTGTAATATCAAGTATTTTGTTATATCTCTCAAGCCCAAAAAAAGGAGACTTGTAGTTTTTTTGGCGTAAGGTGTTTTGTTTTGCTTTTTCTTTTTCGCTTGTTTTTGTTGCTGTGCAGGATTTTACACAGGACTTCCAAGTCTTTGTGCTCTGAGCAGCCACCATATCCTGCACCTTCAAAACATTAATTCTTCCTTCCCTGGCTTCAGAGCAGAATTTCCATAGAGGTTTTGTCATAATTGATGCTTTAATGAACATCTCTCCAAGCCAGCTCTAACTGGAGAAAATGCACATAGTCTAACTCTGGCTGGGTTTTTGTTTTTCTGGGGCTGGAACCACCCTTTTTCAGTTCTTCTTTTTTTTTCTCCCCCAACAATCCCTGATCAGTCTGCTGTCACCTTCTTCCCCACTCACCCTCCTTTGCAGGCTGAGGCTAGCCCTGTCTATCTTGATCTCAAGCTGCTTGCACAGCTGTATATCAGCAGACTTGGCTCTTCTGGTCCAGATGCTAATGGAAAAACACAAGCTGGTCCCTGAGATGTGCCAGCTTATAACTGCTACTTGATACAAACTTTGCAAACACGTGGCTTGTGGGAGTTGGAAAAAGATTTCAGGATAGGTAGGATATGAAAGCACAAATACTTCTCATTTAAAAGCTGTGGAAAAGATACATTGAACAAGATAAGTGAAGAGAATGCAGTTCAGTAAAGGCATTGTCAAACTGTTGTCAGGAATAGGGCCATTAGCATTTACTCATGAGCAAAAAGAGCAAGTGAAAGCAGATGGGTTGGGTGTGGGAAGTAATATTGTTGACTGTACTGGAAGTGAGAGCTCTTGCTTTATAGCACTCTTTGAGTTATTAATTCTCGTTTCCACTTGTTTGTTGAGTGCTTTTTCTCTGTTGGAGGTGGACAGAAACTTTTGCAGAGGGCTGAAGAGGGGATAACCAGCTATGGTTAAGCTAGTGGGGATTTGTTTTGAAGTCAGCTCTTCTGAGGAAATTGGCTGTCACTGGCCTAAACAGTTCTTTTTTTCTCCATTTATTTCTTTTGCTATTGAGAATGACTTTAAAGCTAGTACTCCAGCAAACACTGTAGGAAAAGGGGATATCTCAAAGTTGAGCACTGCTACACTACTGGGCATCTGTATGTGTTTTCATCTGAGATGACCTGTAACTAACACCTAAATGCTTGTCAATAGAGATTTGTGAGCTTCTTCTTGGAGAAGTATAAGCGTCATGTCTGTCATGCTGATCGCCTGGAGTTCATAAATGGATGGTATGTCCTGGTAATTATCAGTGATGTGATGACAATCATCGGGTCAATCCTAAAAATGGAAATAAAAGCCAAGGTGAGAGTTTAAGACTTCAAATAAAATATTAGGCTGGTTACAAACATATGTAATGTTGGGGACAAGTGAAAGTGAGCTGTCACAGTCACTAGTCATCTTGCTTGTTTCCACTCGTTATTTCTTAGTGCTAGTTGGACTAATAACTGGCTTCAGTCACTCTTCCCAAAATCTTTCAGTAAAATCATGTTAGCTATTTGAACATCTTATTTCCACAGTGCTCACCCTGGTATAGGGCCTGCGGGTGAACAGTTCCTAATCGACCTACTGAAAAAACCTAAACCAACTTGGGTTGTTGTTTCTCTGAGAAACAGCAGTTCTTACTGTGCAGGGAAGCAAAAGTCATTCCCTGGGATAAAACAGAGCTCTGACAGCTTCTTAGAAGCATGACTGTTACAGCTTGCTTTCCTGCCCTGTCCAAACTACCGGCACAGACAGTGTCGCCTGCTAGTCCTTGACCTCCTAGTCTGGGCTTACTGAAATCAGTATGTTCTGTCCAGCTGGCAGCTCTGCAAGGGAATTTTGGTTTGGGATTTTTGTTTACTTGCCTTTTTTCCTCCAGTAGAACTGTATGTCAATAATTCAGAAAGCCTTGTATTCTGGGAAAGGGTAGGTAGTGTGCTGCTCCTATTCGGTGTGTACTAAGGCTCAAAGGGCAGATGCCCAGAGTGCCCCTAACAGGAAGCACTTGACAACCTCCAGCTATATGGCAAGGTGGGGGATGGGGGTAGGAAATCTTGACCTAGATGGGTATCTTGTGCTTATTGTAACCAGCTCTAGCCTTGTAAAGTAAAATGCAAATAGAATTGGTTATAAACTTCACTGGTAGTAAAAATTATGTTCAGGATCTGAGCAGCTGGTAATCTGCTCAGAGATGTAAATGCGTGTAGCATGGAAAGGGCTATAGTCCTGAGGCTCGCTTTTCATTTAAGTGATGGCTTGTGTTCTTCTAAATAGGCAAACAAGCTCTCATTCACTAACAGTAGCGTATATTAACTTTTTATAAGCAAAAACTGTGAGGTATTCAATCTAATTTAAAGTCTGTGTTATAACCAAAGCAAGGGCTATAATTCTTCCAGACTTTGCATGATCAAACTTGAAGAGTATCAGCACAGATGTGCTTTCATTTGCAGCACTGTTACATTTGAGTGGTCTCAGTAAGTAACTGCAGTTCACTTTGGTCTGATTTTTGTGATGTAGCAACATCCTTTCAATATTGGACTGCCCTGCTTTGTTTGAACTGATGGAACTCAAATAGCTGTCAAGCTGACATACCTACTGCTTTGTAACTTGACCACCTGCTCTGTTTGGATCCCTCAGAACCTCACAAGTTATGATGTCTGCAGCATTTTACTTGGAACATCAACTTTGTTTGTCTGGGTTGGAGTCATCAGATACCTGGGATATTTTCAAACCTACAATGTAAGGCAGAAATCAAATATTTAGCAATCAAAGCATGTATTTATATTTTACTTACTCAAGTCTCTAACTTGTGGATTTCTTCCCTTTTTCTTTCCTTCACCCTGACTTGTAGGTGCTTATTTTAACTATGCAGGCATCATTGCCCAAGGTGCTAAGGTTTTGTTGTTGTGCTGGGATGATTTATCTTGGCTATACTTTCTGTGGTTGGATTGTCTTGGGACCTTATCATGAAAAGGTATGTCAGCAGCGTTATTCCTTTTCTGGTCTGATGATGTGTAAGTATTTGCATGTCTGTAGCTCCTATTTGTGACAACAGAAATGGGTCTTAATGTTTCCGTTTAAAAGCTGTAATGTGAAGAACATCGGAGTGTTTCTCCTTCCACGTGTACCTCCCTCCCTTTTAACAAAAGAACTGTATTCTTGCTTTCACTGTGTGCTTGAACTAGGTGTAATCTCCAGTACAAGGCTGTGCTTGGGCTGAACGGCTGGTCTAAGCGGCATCCTGTCTGGAGGCTGGAGGGCATAGGTCTGTGTCTCTTTCTCGCTCTTCTGGCAACCCCAGTTCGGTTGGGTTGAAGAGGTGCTGAGCAGGTCGCTTAGAATTTCTGTGAATCTCCTTGGCTCTTTGTTTTTCCAACGCTTTCCTGTGCCATGTAACTCCAGCTCTTAAATCTTGACTTGTACAGGGGTGGATGAATGCTTGTCTTGTTTAATTTGCTTCCTGTGTGTGGGTGTGTTGTGGGTTTTTTGTTTGGCTGCTTTGGGTTTGTTGTTGTGCTGTGGTTTGTTTGCCGGTTTCTTTGTGGGGTTTTCTTAAGGTTGATACTGGACTGTGTGCCTGGTATGTTGCCTTGTCTGAAAGGTACAGGAGTAAGGATTTGTATATTCCAAAACACCAGCAAAACAGCTGTAGAGCTTGTTTTGGTTTGTGTTTTCTTGGTGGATGCAGTATATGACAGTTTGCAAAAGGCATATTCCTGTTGTGATAAATTCTAGATGTCCACTAATAAGTTACAAATGGATAACTTCTCATTTGTGATCTCCAGTGGTACACTGTATATACTGTAACAGGGACACATACCGCAGTGCCTGCCTCAGCTTCTCATACCCCCAGAGCTGGGATTCGTCTAATGTAATGTAATTCTGTCCTCTGAGACATGTAGGTATCCTGCCTCCACGTTTTGAATTGACGACAGCACATCCTTCTGCTGGACGCTGGCTGCAGCGGGATCCTCTGTCATATTAGAAGCTCAATTGATTAGAATGGGCACAACATAAATACTGTTGTAGCATCCCTGCAGCAAGCACATTAATTATCTGAGGAAAAGGAAGTGTGGTCAATAATACTCTTTTCTGTGAAAGTCGTACCCCTTGCTAAACGCCGCGGATCCACGCGAAGGAAGGCCACTGTAGTTGAGGGGCTCTCGTTTCTGTCAGTTCCCCGGAACCCCACTGGGAGGCAGTGTGGCTCCGCGCGCAGCCGGTCGAGACCCGGGGCGCTTCCGTTATCCCGGATGAGAAATGGGAAGAGCCTTCCCTGATGAGCAGGTGCCCAGGAGCGAGGTCTTTGTGCTCAAAAACATGGGAATACCAATGTTGCTCTTCCTTCCTCTTCTACAGCAGGAGAGAGGGAGTAGAAATCCCGCATTTTGTGTTATGTCAGTGCAGGGGCTTGTAGGTGAGCAATCCTTAGCAGGGAGCTTGCTGTGCCAGTGTGTCAAAACCTGTGGGTTGCTCAGAAGTTTCCTGTCCAGTGTCTCCCTTTTACCAGATAATGTACTGCAGAGTTTCATAATCGCTTCAAAATTATTAATTATAAGCCATAGGTAAAAGCAGACCTGCTGTTCCTGTGTGTATTTGCCTTACAGGCGTACCTCTTGACATCTTGTTTCTGAGTTAGAGCCCCAATATAAGTGGGTGTATTAGTGTTTCTTCATTGCTAATAGCCATGTGAAAACATTGTGCATTAATTCATATTGTCCAATGAGTTAACAAATCCTGTATTTTGGGGGGTGGGGAGGGACAGAGCAAGAGAGGAAAGTCTGCTTAGCTGGTGGCTGAATGGCATTTAGCCTCAGGATATATTCCAGCTTGGGGAAGTGGAGTTAGGAATTTAAGATAATATCCTTGAAATGAAACCATGACTTTGTTCAAGATGTGCTTCAGTAGCTTCACAGTACTGCTCTAGCTTGTACCCATGGCTCAGAGAGGACTTTCTGAATGACAGGTAGGTGATGTTGTTGCGAGATAAATTTGATTTGGAGCACTTGAACTCTGAAGGCTATATGCTATCTCTAACTCCTTAACACTTAATTACCCATGCTGCAGTAATGCTGCAGAGCTGGGAAACCAGAGGATGTGGGTTCTGTTCCAGCATACCACGGATTTACTGTATAGATTCTGTGAAATCACTTTATCTGCAAATGGAATGGTATCTTCCTGTGGGTCTAAAATGGATTAAAAATCAGTAACTTAAACTTTCCATGGTGATCAGTTATTGACCTTTTTGCTATTGAGCATCAGAAGTTTATTTCTTGATAATAATCTTATTTCTGCTGTTGATATATAATGCTTAGCCCTTGATTATTTTTCTACATGTTTCTATTACTGACGTGTATGTTTTGGCCTGAATATACAGGGAAGAGTGTGGTAGCATTTGGTTGACTGGATTGTGTGCTTTCTGTAAGTAAAGTTTTGTTATAAAAATGATTGATTTTTGTGTGTTGCTTGGGTTGTTTTTTTATTCCACTTTCCCTTTAATGCAGCTGATTGCTCTTCATATTCTAGTAATAATTTTTTCTTACTTTCTAGTTTGAAGATCTGAACACTGTGGCTGAGTGTCTGTTTTCTTTGGTCAACGGTGATGATATGTTTGCCACGTTTGCCCAAATCCAGCAGAAGAGCATGCTGGTGTGGATGTTCAGTCGGTTGTATCTGTACTCCTTCATCAGTCTGTTTATATACATGATCCTCAGCCTCTTTATTGCACTCATTACTGACTCCTATGACACCATAAAGGTAAAACAGTTGTTTTATATTATACTTCTAACCAGTTTGGTACTCATTAATCACTCAACACCGTAATACCTAGCATTAGACATGACTGCTAAGACTATTAATGTCTTTTAGGTTAATCTCCAGTGAAACTGGGAGGATGGCTGGGTAGTCATCCAAATGGTTAAGTAATGATTGGTTTGGAAAATAATCCTCAGTGTGTGTCCCTGTTTATATTTTCTGCTGGTTTCAAAAAGGGTAGCAGCTAATAGAAGCATGAGTGGAAAGAGTCAATTTTCATGTGTAGTTATACAGAGCTGGATAAAGCTTGTTTTGGAGTGAATGTTTCTTCTCATAGCCTCAGAAGCTGAGGTCAAGAGTTTTCTGGCCTCTCAGAGAAATACCCCCTTGGCAGGAGTGTGGCAAGGGCCAAGCAGGTAACTCTAAACTCATTTAGGTGTCCACGCTTGCTTAATGTACTGCTTGGAAATGTGTGTCTAAAAGGAAATATCTTTTATAAAAGACCCAGTACTTCTCACTCACGTTAAAATTGTGCCATCCAGTTCCAGTATAAACGGGCTGAAAGGGAAATGAGGCTTCCAGTAGTTACCTTTTGTTCTTGTGCTGTCTCCCCTTTGTGCTCCCGGTAGCTGCAGTAACCAGCGGGAAGGCAATGTGGCTCATGCTCTGTAGTTCAAATCCCTTTCTTCTCTAAGTGTCAGATAAGTAGGCTGGCAGAATAAGGCTGGTCTAACATGAACCACACCTTCCAGACCAAGCAAGATCTCCACTAAGTGTCTCAAAACACAGCTTGCCTGTCTATGCTTCTGAATTTATTGGATGGTCAGACCTGCAAAATGGTGTTTTTCTGTTACTCTTTGCCTCTGAGCACTTTATGTAGATCAGTGGGGAGCCATTTCAGTGTGCTGAACTGGTGTTATGCAGAGCATTTCTTAAGCATGGTAGTCCTGAGTATCCACATTAGGGCTCTTAAAATCCAGCATGGAGTATCCTAGGGAAAAATGAGCCCAGGGCACTTGCAGTGAGTACAGCAGCTGATGTGAACAAGAGAGAATCATTGCCAGGATGACCTGAGATCAGTTGCTTGGTCTTAATATAAACAGCATACAAAAGGTGAAGAAATCTGTGAGCCATGTCAGTTTTATGTCACTTAGATTGCTTTGTTCACCAACTACATATCTGGTGTTTCTAGGATGGGATTTTAGTTTTTTTGTCATACAGCAATACTGAACAAATGAACCTAATAGACTGATTTTGACTGTCACAGTCTAGAGGAGACTTTAGAACACCTCATGCACAGTAACTTCGCATGTGTTGTAAATAAAACGCCTTCTCTTCCAGAAATACCAGCAAAATGGGTTTCCAGTAACAGACCTCCATGAATTTCTGAAAGACCACGGCAGTGTTGGTTTCAGAAAAGAAAGGACTTCCATGCCGCTTGTCTGCTGCTGTGGGAGGTTAGTAGGGTGTTTTCAGTGTGTTCTTTGAGGAGTACGTAAGCTAGCGTCTCAGTGCAAAATGCTGTATCGTAAGTGTTGGAGTGACCAGAATTCAACCTATGGAGTACTTGGACACTGTTTCTCTCGTGGGTTTTGCCTGTTGTTAGATCTTTAGTCTGCTGATGGTGCAGGGGTAGCAATTCTGAGCTTAAATGTGTTTCAAGTGTTCTGTTGATATGAAAACTATCATGTAGAAACTGGTGGAACCTGATGGGAGAACTGCAGAGTAAACCATGGAACTGCCAAGGAGTCAGGAGCAAACCAAGTCTCTTCTGCTTAGGCTTATGCAAGTCTTCTTTTTCTAAAAAGCTTTTCAACTAGGCTGGGGGTAGTAGCAGAAAGTAAGAGTATGTGTTTCAGCCAGGGAGTAGTACTTAATCCCAAAACTAGGCTGTGTCTGTAAGACATACTGGTTCAATGCCATCTGTCAATATTGGAAACACTTCTATGTGCCACCAAACTCAAGCCTGTGGAGGTCTTACTAGTGCTTTTTAAGCTGGTGCTGGTGAGAGATGAACTTCTCACCTTATGCTTGCTGGTCTGGAAGTAGATTCCTTGAATTGGGTTTCTGAGGAAACCTAACACATCTCTGAATGCCTGATTGAGAGGGGAGAGATCTTGCTGCTGTTCCTAGGCAGTTCAGGAGAATACATGCTTGAGCACAGAATTGTTGTGGGTGCTTTGTAAGGAAACCAGGCTATGGGAGAAAGAATAGAGCTGAATGTGAACACTTACTTGATCAAAACTGGTATGACAAATCCTATTTTGGCAGTCAGATACTGCTACTTACATACTGAGGCTTTGTGGAGTGCAACTTTATACTTTTGGTGTATTCTGACAGAAGGAAGCCTCATAGCTAAAAAGGAGCATGTGAAATGATGGTTGGCGGGTATCCCAGCAGTTGCTGTGGACACTTGAAAGTCAATTAACTACAAAAACTCCAGCCAGGTGCAGCTTCAGGTTTCACACCCAAGTCATTGTGCAGGATAAGAGATTTTTGTCTGCTGGAGCATAATAAATATATTTTACTGTAATACACTGCAGAGAATTGAGAGCACAAGCCTGGTAGCTGAAGTGAAGATAAGCTCTTGCTACTATAGCGGTTTCTGCTTGGTTGTCCTAATGCAAATGCTGTAGTTGCTTGCTAAAATGGGAGCATGCAGAATAGAAGGATCAAAATTTAACTCTGTTTTCTATGGGTAAATGTATGTCTTGCCGAGTTACAACTTGAAATTTTTCTTTTACAGACAACAGAGTGATGACAACTTGATACTTATTAATTGATTACAAATTGAAATTCCCCACTGATATGCAAAGAAAGAATAGCTGTATGGAGTAGAATAATTCTACAAATCGCAGTAAAACCCACTGTCTGGACCTTCCACTGTGGACAGACAAATCTTACCTAATGAAGTTGCTGGGGGAAGAAAAGCTGGCAGTGTGACCTCAGGTGGCTGACCAGGAGGAGAGCCCAGAACCTGTGCCTGGAGGAGAGCTGTGAAGAACTGTATTCTCGCCCTACATTCTGTCATATGGGAGAAGACTGATCCTGGAGCATTGCCTGTGGGAGCCCTGTTTTCTAATTGCCTCTAGGAGGAAGGAAAGTGGCCCTGAATGAACTGATGTTAATAAGAATTATATGAAAATAATTTTAAAGAAATAATTTCTTGTTTAAAAAATACTGAAAGATAGTCAAGAAGAGAGGAGTTTTCCACTTAAAATGATGCATTCGGCCTGCAATGTCTACTTGGCACAATTAATTTCCTTGAAATAAATCTATGTAAAACTACGGAGCTGCACAAAAGTGCAAAATAATTGCTGTTCTCCCTCTTGTATATTGTTTTAACATGGGCCATCTATAGATTAGTCTTTTCTTTAACAGCTTTACTTAAAACCAAAATCAATTTGTTATCCTCCCTTTTTGTCTGTGAGTCTTTTCTGTTATACCTGCAATATTTGTGTACTGTGTCCAAATCAAACTTACTACTTCAGCTATAGGTAAGTTTTTGCATGGTTGGAAACTTCCTTGGCAAGCATTGTATGAAAGATGATGAAAAGACTGTTGCTTTTCTTAAGTTTACTTTTTATTTATTACTGTGTTTATTACAACCTGCTGTGTTGATTTATTACAACCCTGCTGTGTTGCTAGAACCTGGAGGACAAATTTAGGCAGAAATCAGTGCCATGGAGGTGACTTGCCTGATTACTTCTGTTTCAAGCACATGTTCATTGGAAGAAAATATGTAACAACTGAGCAGTTGGTTTGGTCAGGTGTCTTTCGGGATGATCACCTGTGAAGTACTGTATTTCCCCTTTTGATCTTTATGAACTTCTTTCAATGAGAACAGAGCATTTCCAGTATAGTACTGCATAGTGTTAATCAGATGCTCTGGAAAACTTTCAGTGGTACTGACTGCCCCAGGGCTGGATGGACTATTACATCAGACAGTCTACTTTGTCTGAACGGGGCTATCTGCACCCTAAAAATGCTTCCTGTAGCAGATGATCACTTCAGTCTGAGTGTGTTGGTTAAAACTTAGTCTTGATATGTGTTCTTAGCTGCTAGGGGTTGACTTGGGAAGTTCTGGCTTCTTAGTGTTTCAGATACCAAAGGCAATTTGGAATGTTCTCCTGGTGTGAGTAAGGTGAGCAGCAGCTTCTTAATTTCTTTCTTTCTTCCCTTATAAGAAACTGGGGGGGGGGAGTTCTGAATTCACCTTTTCTGGTAGATTGAAAGTAATTTTTTTAACAGGCCTGTCTTCATCCTCTGCTTTTCCTCTGGGATGTGTAAAGGAGAGGTTTGCAGCTTCTCCAGCAGTATTTCTGGTCATTGGTAGGGGCGGTGGTGACTGACCTCCTGAAAGATGTGTTACTCAAATTTTTCCTGCCTAGCATTTGCCGTCTTGATAATGAGTACTTTTGTTGGAAATTAATGCCATTTTGTCTTGCTTAGGCTGCTGCTAGATGTCTAGCAGAGATGTTTTTTGTCAGCGTTGCCATGTACCCAGGCTTTGCAAGTTTTGATGCTTCTCTTGATGAAATGTCTGACAGAGAATCTTCTCCCTATTCCCAGTCTGAGCAATGCCTTGCTGTGGCCTGAGCTGTCACTATAGCTTGTGGGTAAAAATTACATCGCTACCAATAACCAAGACTTTACACTGTCAGGCAAAGATTTTCTGTAACCCTTCGTGAAATAGGTGCTAATTGTGTGATCTAGAATTGAGGATTATGGCTTTCCACTCAGGATATGTCAGTTTTACTCTGTTCGCAAGTACTATTTGTTGGGGTCAGTGTTAGTTTTTTAGTGTGTGCTCTGGGGTCTTGGGTAAGTGAAGTGCTCTTTAAGCAGACAGCAGAATTCATTAACTGGTTGATGGCGAAGTTTCTTGTCCTATGCAGTGTACAGTCTTGATTTGTTATGTGTAAGATGCTGTTGTTTTCTGCTTTATGAACAGTGTGACAGGCTCATTGCCTTCTGAGGTCTAGTGTGCTCTCCTCCTTCAAGCAAGTGAGGTACGTTCTGGACACTTGGTGCTGTGGACCATGGTGAATGAGCTGAGGCTCTGACTCAAGCTGTTTCTTTCCAATTTAGTAGGACACTGAGTGTGACCTGCCAAAGCCATTGCTTGGATAAATACTTTGTGAGGGAGTCCTTGAGGAATGAGAGAAAGTATTATCAACCAAAGGAATATAGAAAATACTTATAATTCTCACTGATTTTAAGAGTTAATTTCTATAATGGCATCATAAAGCTTTCTTGACTATTATTGATTGTTAAATTACCTTTTATCATATGAGCTGCTTGCTAGCTGGACTCCTGTTTCAGTCCTACCATATTAGAGCAGGTCACTAATGTATTGTAGAAACCAATTCGTGTCTTTACCATCTGTCTATGGCAAGTTTTTTTTCTCTTGGAAAAAAGATAAGAGCTAGTTGCTGGAGCTTCTAATTGGCTCTCTATTCCATAGAGGCTGAAGTAACAGGAAATCTGACATATGTTGACTCCTAATTCTCTGCATTAGTACAGACTTTTAATACAATAGGTGGTCCCACTCCAGCTGCTAAGGAAGTGATGCGCAGTAGTGGAAGCAGAACTGGAGCATAAGGTTTTGCAAAGTGTTCTGCAAGATAAGCTTGGTTGTCTTCTTCCCTGGGAATAACAAGCTTTTGTTAATTGCTCATAGAAGTTAAAAAAGAACAGAAGTGAATGGAAAGGCAGTGACAAGGTTGCATTAGGAAGAAACAGGCAGGAAGGAGGAGAAGAAAGCTTCCTGAGCCATCTTTAAGGTGAGCATTCAAGTGAGGGGGACAGGGCGGATATGAGTTTGGGCTCCTTTCTGGGGGGACTTCCATTTATGGATAAACTGGTAAAAAGCTGCTGTCATGGAGGCTGGTTAGCATTTAATGTATAATGTTGATGTGCGAGGCTCCACCTAGTCTTTAACACCGAGTCTCTATTTCATGTTGTGATCAGTACCAGGGTTTCTGAGAAGCGGAGGAGAGAATTTCTGCTGAGATTTTCTTTTGCCAGTTCTCCAGCTCTTGGCAGACCTGTGAGTGGCTCTGTACTCCTTGGATGTATGCCTGGTCTCAGTAAATTGTTCTGGTAGGTAGCAATGGGTCAGATGCATCTGATCACAATCTTTAGCTCAATTTGATTGTATACCATCTCCTACATATGAGTTCAGCAGAGCTGTGTGTGCTTGGTCTTGCCCTTCGGAGATGACACAAGCTTCAATGTTTCTATATCAGCATTGGATCTGAGGTGGTTCTTAGTTAAAAAAACCAAACCTGTTTGAAAGAACAGCTACTGTGGTGCTGGAAGGAAGTGGAACACATACCTGTGTGTGCTGTCCTAATCTACTGATGGAAGTTATTGCTGGTTTATTTGGGTTTTGTTTACCAAAGCATGAATCGTGGACCTTCTAACAGGCTTTTTAGATAGTACAGCGCTTCAGACCCGCACAGCTCCGGGTGCTCCACGGTCCGGTGTGCTGTGCCTTGTCTCTGCCCGCATCCGGAGCTCCAAACCTTGGTACCTGTGAGGAAACAAACGCACCCAACCAACTTTTCTCGTTGGCCTCGGTGCAGGTGCCGGGGCCGGGCAGCTCCGGGCGGGTTAACGCGGCGCGGGGCGGGGAG